>CATIWR010576483.1:0-70087 GCA_949677035.1 Omphalea diandra | reverse complement strand
TTTTTTTTATATTGTATAAGAAATTACATTTAATACTTTGCCAACTCATAATTTATAATATATTTTTCATTTATATGCTTAATTATATCACTACAAGAAATTTAGTATCTTGTTACAAAATAATTTATTACAACACATATTAAAATTTTCACTATAAATATATCGTAACATTAGTCAAAACAATATTGTCTTAATATGTACATTGTGACAATTTATATTTTATCACAATAGTACATAGTTTTAGTGATGAATATATTCATCACAATAAAAGATTTTTATTGTGATAAAATTCCTTTTATGACAAATAAGTTACAATTTATATTTTGTCACAAAATCCATACCCATTTCAAGATAATATGTCTTGTGACACCTCTCTACCTTATGACTTGACCTTATAGCTTTCACATATATTAGTTGATATGGTGTTAGCCCACTTTAATGTTGAAATAATGCTAACTCACCTGTTTGATATCATTTATACGATTGAGGCGTTTTTTAGTGATCATATATTTTTGAATTTCTCCATAATCAGTACATTTAACTGTAAAATTTTAAAAATGGTTGCTCATGTCCTTCTGAAAATCAATTAATTATCATATTATGGACTCTAAATTATTTAACTTCATCATATTGTAGTCCTTAGAATGTTCATTGATTCTCACATTATCAATAATTATTATTCAAAATAAAATTATTAAAAGAAAGAGGCAATAAAATAAAAATATGAAACAAGTTATTTTATTTAAACTCAAAATGATTACAATAGATTCAATTATAAATTCAACGGTGAGATATAGTATTTATTAATTTACAGTCTAAAGTCTAATAAAAATTTAAAATATCACCTTCAAATCATAAGAATATTAACAATTTATTTCTAAATCAAAAAAATTAATTTAATATTAAAAAATTTATTAGATACGCATATATTATTTAGCATTTCTAAGAACATACAAATTTTTATGTTAATAAAAAGTAATTTTATATACCTAGTTTATGGTTTTAATATTAATCTTGAAAGTTATAAAAAATGAAATTGATATATCAAGATTTGACATTTGTATACATTTTTTCATTTATTGTGACAAGTTGTTTTGAAATAAAACATTATTTATTGTGATAAAATAATCTTGTAATGATATCTTAATAATTAAATATAGTGACAAAAATATTATTATACCAAAATTATTTTCTCATTATATATAGTTTTACTTTTCATGCTAAAATTTTAATGAAAATATTTTTTACACTAAAATTTGGTGTCTTTCTATTCTTATATATGGTGATAAATTATTTTATCACAATAAATAATTATTTATTATAACAAAAAAAATTTATATCAATTTATTGACTAATTAGATATAGTGACGAAAGGACTATCATGAAAAAATTAATTTTTTATTATTTATAATTTCATAGGTGCCAAAAAATTGACGTCATGATTTTGTGATAAAATATTGTAATAAAAAATTTTTTGTCATTATATTTCTTTTATGTTCATTTATTATGATAAAAATATTTATCAATTTTTCGTTTTGTCATAATTTAATCAAGTTTCATAAGAATTATGATAAATTTTAATTTTTTCATGATAAAATCACATATTGTGATAATATTGATTTCATCACAAAATTTTTATCATAATAAGTAAAATTTTTTGTAGTGCATTTAATAAAAAATAAATATACTTTACTAGTTTAATAATAATAAGTGTATATTAGGAAAATTGGTTATAATTAATGAAGGTAGACATATATTTTATGACATTCAAAAAAAAAAAAAAAGAATAGTGAACAATCTTTTTAGGATGAAGGGAGTGTATGTTAAAAATGATATCTCATATATAATAATATGATGACAAATATATAATGCCATGACAAGACAAGCACGTTCATATATTAATTAAACAAGTGGTTAATGGATATTACTAAGTGTCATGCCTTTAACACTAATATGTTACATCCAAGTCCTCTTTGATCTATGTACATATTAAGAAACTTGAATATATGTGAAAATTGAATATATAAGATAGATAATATATGTTAAAAAGGATATCTCATATATGATGATATGGTGATAAATATATAATACCATCACAATTAATTTCATGTATTATTCCAATAAGTGGTTAATTAGTATTATTAAGTGTTATGTTTTATGTGTTATACCTTTGAAACTAATATATTACATTTAAGACTTCTTTGATCTATGCATACATTAAGAGGGAGATTACTTGTGAGATTCTACATAATTGTGCATAAAAATCTTTAAGTGGTGTCTATTTGCATATAATTTTATATTATTTGCCATCATTAAAAAGAGGGAGAATGTTAAACCTTCAAAGTTCTAGTTCTTATTTCGATGCTTATAGAAAAAAATGTTACAATTGACTAATAGTTGTGAAAGTTTTCTTAAGTTGATCTTGTAGGTCCTTCTATTAAAAGTCAAGATCTTAACGATGAAAGATGATTACTAGCCTCTGAGAATCTGTCATTTGCCAAAAAAAGTAAAAGAAGACCCATTATCTAACTGTAAAAGCTTAAGGCTTATAAAGAAATGAAGGCAAGATATGTTAACAACAATGGTTAATCAAGCCAAAAAACATTGAAATCCAAAATGAGTGTTGAGATGCACACAATAAAAGTTGAAAAAGTCTTGTAAAAATAATTAAATACTTCTATGTGAAATCAACATCATTAAGCAACTGCGAAAGACATCTAACGAGCATTGACCAAACAAACAATGACCATGGGTAAGCATATAATGATAGTTAAAGGTATCTTTGTACTTAGAACCTCAACAAGTATGGGATTAGCTTAATTGGTGTTGACAAAATAACAAGTGTGGAAATGCATTCAATAACCATTTTAAAAACCTTATAGATAAGGCTATAAAGATGGTGTAATTTGAAACTAGTAATAATAAGTATGAAAGATGTATCGATGGCTTCTGCAAGGAACAATGAGTGTGAAACTCTAACCAATGATAATGGAAAGAACTTTTTAGATAAGGCTATGAAGTCTATGTAAAATTAATATTGCACAAATATTTGCTACACGCAAAATAATGGTTATTATAAAATTTTCAGCATGCACGAAAAATTCTCAATGACTATTGTGAAGAAATCAGAAATAGTAGTCGATGATTATTAGATCAAAAGGATGTGCTCATTAGTCACTCAACGATTTGGCATATAGCTCAACAATTGTTTATATATATATATATATATATATATATATATATATATATATAGAATAAAAAACACTTTGAATAAATTGAAATAGTGAATATTTAAGAGCAAGTGGTACTTCAAAATATGTAATTACATTATTTCAAACTTATGTGCATCATCTTGAAAAGGAAAAGGAAGAAGCTATTTAAATCTGCTTCAACAAACTCAACTCAAGATTTGCTTCAAGCTGCAATGATTATTTGCATTACTCTCTTTGTATATAAGATATAGCTTGAGTGTGAAGAATGATCCTTCTTGTGCACTAATTGTAGTTATTGTATGAGGATCATTCCTTAGGTTGAGAAATCAAAATTTATACCAAGGTTTAATATAATACTTACTAATTTATCATGGATAAACATTGATAGTGTTTGAAAATTATTTGTTGTAGGCTTTTGATGGTGCCTGATAAATTTACTTGTGTTAAAATTCGAGCGGTGTTTGAAAATTCATTGACATATAAAGATTTAAATATCACCTTGAAGCTATTTGTTAGTGGAGTGAGATCTTGAGGATAGGAAATAAACAAAGTTTGGATTGAACCTTTATAAATATTAGTATCTCTATATTTAAATCTTTGTTGTGCTTAAAATTTTTTTGAAAATTATCTTATTCACTCCTCTCCAAAGTATCTTGAAATAACAAGAAATAAAAATAAAAATATATTAAGAGAAATTATAAAATAAATAATTAAAAATAAAACTAAAAATAGCAAGTATGTCTTATCTATTTAAAAAACAATATTATTTATTTAATTATATCTATATTTTTATAATAAATATTTCAATTTCAGTAATATTTATAAATATTTTAAATAATATATTAAATTATAATGTGCATTGCATGGATTATCAACTAGTAAAATATAGATATTCTTAAATTTTCAAATTTAACACAATTTTCTATGGTTTTTCTTTTAACTTCTCTCTTATCATAACTTTCTCAACACTACGCGCACATATATTTTGTCACCGTAATTTTATTCATTAGTTATCTACTCCATTTTAGTCATTGGGCACTGATTATACTTTTTCATTAAATTTTAGTCTTCGAACTGTTATATTTTCGTTGATGATAAAATTGTGTGTGTGTGTAAAATGTAATGAAAAGTATAATTTTATAATAACATCCAATGACTAAAATGGAGAGTAGATACTGAATGAATAAAATTACGACAACAATTTCATTTCTTTTTTTGCGTGAACTGATTTCTTAAATATGTTTTTATTATCTTCTCAATTTTTTTTTTCTTTTATTGTTGGGCTTGACATATTGAGTGTTGGCATAAAATCTACGGCCAAAACTATTAATTCGGCCGTTTCCATAACAAGGGCCTTTTATTTGCAAATGTAAGCCCGTACCCATCCCCACCTGACACAAATTATATGATGAAACTTTATTCATATTGCAACATGAATTAGAATGTACGACATGTGCAACGTATTAAAAAAAAAACGCACCTTGAAAATTTTTTTGTGTTTTTATTTTTTTTTCACAGTGCACAACTTTATTTATTTATTTATTTATTTCATTTTTTCTTATAAATGAAATTTTTATTCCTACAAAAATTAATTTAGATACATACAATTTATTTAAACTAATGAATATTTATTTTATATCATACAATATCAACATATCATTTATAAATTGTGAATTATGAATAATGAATCTAATTATAATAACAATAATTAGTGATAAAAGAAGATAAATTTATTTATGATGAATGCATAGGTAAATTCTAATGAATCTATAGAAGATATATTCATTTGTAATAACTTATAATTCATTTATAATGAATCTGTAGGTAAGTTCTAATGAATATATTGACAAATACTAATAAATCTGTAGATATATACTAATAAATCTAGAGTTAGACATGTTTTAACGAATATGTAGATAAATGTTAATAAAATAATAGACAAGTGCTAATGAACCTTATAGTTAATATTTAATGAACTTATAGATAAATAATAATGAATTTGTAAGTAAATACTAATGTAAATATAATATTTAGTTAATGAACATATCCATTGATGATATATAGTGAAATATTTTGATATTGTTAAATTTTTTATAATATTAAAATTGTTAAATACTATAAAATTTATATACTAAATATAAAAAATATTATAATTAATCCTAAGTTATTGTGTTATTTTATTTTTAATTGAAGATTTAATACAATTATATATTTTTTTGTTGTTATATTATTTGATATAATTTTTATTTTATATTATGATATTATATATAACATAAAATAAATTATATAAATTTAAATTGATTTTTATGAAATCAAATCATATTTATTAAAAAATAATATAAGAGTAAAAAAACAAAAGAAACATTAATGATTATGATAGAAATTTTAATATGTTTGAAATAATATCATAATTTCACAGTTGAATAAAGTGTGATAGGCTATAAGAATTTAAACAGCAATGAACTAGAAATTTTTTTTTTTTTTCTGACGTCTGATGACCCTGGTCTATATCGGTCTAGAAGAACCCGCAGTTAAGCCAGCAAGCAAGCCAATTTACCACTCACTCACACCGGGGCTCTTTTGCATCCATTGCTCCGTCGTGGAAAATGGAGTTGGACGAGGAAACGGAGCAGAAACAAGAAGCCCTTCGTTTAAAAACTACAGCAGAGATGAAGTACACCAACTCCAATATCAAATCAGCGCTCAAACACGCCAAGAAAGCCCACCGTCTCTATCCAAACCTGGACGGCCTATCCTCGATGCTAATAGCATTCAGTATTCTCAAGGTGGCGTCCAAGAACCCATCGGAAATCACAGATTGGTATAAAATCCTACAGGTAGAGCCCTTCTCTCATATAAGTACTATCAAGAAAGAGTACAAGAAGTTGGCTTTAATTTTGCACCCTGACAAGAACCCTTTTTTAGGATGTGAAGAGGCATTTAAGCTTGTGGGTGAGGGGTTTAGGGTCTTATCTGATAAGATTAGGAGGAAAGAGTATGACATGAGATTAAGAATTAAACTTCAGGACGAGAGGGTGACTGGGGATTCTGTGGTTGAGACTTTTTGGACTGCTTGTTCAAGGTGTAGGCTTCTGCATCAGTTTGAGAGGAAGTATTTGGGGCATAATTTGGTGTGTCCTAGTTGTAAGAAGAGTTTTGAGGCTGTGGAGGTGGATGAAGGGAATAAGGAGGAGAATGGGATTGTTGGTACGGTTAGAGTCAGGAGTGAGCGATTGAGGAGAAAAACGGTTAGTGATGAGGGATTTGGGGGGCTGAATTCCAAGCGAAAAACGGGTAGTGTTGATTCAGGGGTAAAACTCAGTGGTGGTGAAGGGATTGAGGAGTTGGGATCAAGTGGGAAAATGGGGAGAAGTGAGAAGATGGTTAGTGTTGGTTTGAGGAGGAAAGTAGATGGTGATGGTGGCGGTGGTGGTGGCCAAATGGACTGTGAGAGAGCAAGGAGTGTGAACTTGGAGGCTGAAGAGGGAGGTTCTGGGGATTGGAGTGGTGGGAGATTGAGGACTGGAGGTTTGAGGAAGAAAACAAGAACCTTTGATGAAGTCTTAGAGAGATCAAAGCTAAAGAAGGTAAAGTTTGGGGATGAAATGATGACACTAGCAGAGATGCAGTTGGAGGCAATGCAGAAGGCAAAATTGAAGGAGAAGCAGAAGGATGTGAGCAAGAAAACAGGAGAAAAAGAGGAGAAGGAAAAATTGAAGAAGCTGGGAGGTATAAAGGTTAAGAAAAGTGAAAGTTCAAAGAAGAGTGGGGCAAAGGAAGTTGAAGGGGGACACGATTCTGATGAGAGTAGGAAGTTGGGAGTTGAAAAGTGTGGTGCATCAAGGAAGAGTGTAAATTTGAAAGTTGATCGTTGCAGGGGTTTGAGGAGTAGGGATTTGGAGATAATTGCAGGGGAAGATTATGTTTTCTATGACTTTGATAGAGATAGAGTGGAGAGGAGTTTTAAGAAAGGCCAAGTGTGGGCTATATATGATGATGCTAGAATGCCACGGCGCTATGGTTTGATTGATGAAGTTGTTTCTGTGAATCCTTTTGAGGTGAAGTTGAGTTGGTTGGAAGTTCAACATGATGGGGATAAAGGGTTGATTTTTTGGGAGAAAATGGGAAGTAATGTATCGTGTGGGAAATTTAAGGTTTCTAAAAAGACAACAATTAACTCCCTGAAGATATTTTCACATGTGGTGGATTGTGAAAGGGCAGCAAGAGAAGTATATAGGATTTATCCAAAAAAAGGTTCTGTATGGGCACTTTATAATGAAGTGGATTTGGGTGTGGAAGAAAGAAATATAACAGCTAGAGATATAGAATGCTGTGAAATTGTTACGTTTTTAACAACTTACAGTGAGATGCATGGATTGAGCATGGCCTATCTTGAGAATGTTGATGGGTTCAATACTGTATATAAGAGACGTGAAATTGGATGTCATGCTATTAGGTGGCTTGGAAAGGATGATGTTCGGTTGCTTTCTCATCAGATTCCTGCAAGGAAGCTTTCTGGCAATGAGGTCCCTGCTCTTTTAAAAGACTGTTGGGAACTTGATCCTGTTTTGCTTCCTCTAGATATGTTTACTAGTGATTGAGGAAGGTGATCTCTTATTGGGAAACTGATGTCCTATTTGTATAGCTATTTCCATTGGTTTAGGTGTTCAAGGTGGAAAAAGGTTTCAATGAAAATCAAACCAACAGTGAGGTAATGATGTTATTGGCCAATTCTTCTGTTACTGTAACCCATTGAGGGTACTGCCTTTAAGTATAATTTGTTTCTATCGATACTAATCTAAACCTTTGTTTATGCAGACCAAAATTAGCTTGTAAGACACATGCACACAAGCATATGTTATGTTTAAGTAGTTATTAAGATTCAATTTAATGTCATATATAGAGAACTTTGCTGAAACATGAAAGACATTTAAAATGATATTTCATGTTGTATGTAGGTATTATGTATGTGGAATGTGGTTGAAGGTGTGGTTTATTGGTCTAGTAATAGTGCACTGGCATGCTTCCTATACGAGCATAGATTCATACTGGTACATACTTATGTTTTGATCTTTGTTTGTTGGTTTTCTAAATTGCAAGGTTGAAAGTTGAAACCTTATCTTTAAATGTTTATTTTTGGTTGATGTGGTCTGCATACCTCCACATGCAAAGTCCTAGTCTTAATATCAGTCATGTTGTAACTGTATTTTGGAGAGAAAAAGTTTCACATCTTATAAAGTTTGTTCTTCTTTTTCTCGCCCTTGAATGTGAACTGTTTGGCAGTTCTCTAGTCTATATTTTTAAATGGACTTACAATATTATACTAGGAAGATATGGTAATGTCCAACATCAAAACTTCAAGGGCTGTATGTTTTTTGTTTGGTTCAAAGGTCCTAACCATAAAACCAGTTGAAGTTGTTAGTTCTAACTCTAAGCTGTAATGCTTTCTGTAGGAATATCAGTGATAAATTTTTAATGATTTTACTCGTGTCTTGCACAGTTAAGCAATTTTTATGATGGTCCCTTTTATGGTTTTTTTTTTTTTTTCCACAATTTTTAGTGGTTTTTTAGAACAACTTTAAAGGAAGTTGACTTTACTGGACAATAGTATGATTTCTAGTGAATTGTTAGGATTTTTGTTATTTATTTTTGTAAGGGGTGATTATTTATTTTTGTAAGGGTGTTTTAAGTTCTATTAGATTCAATATACGTTAAATGGTAATTTGCTTGTATATTTTCTATGTACTCTGAGCTGTTGGCATTGTTCCAGTTATATATAGAAAGACCACGATTATCTTTGGCACACTATTGGGATTACCCTCTAGCCCTGTAGCTTAACTATTTTCTGGACAGTCCAAAACTGTGTTTCTATGCTAGGACAAATGATAAATACCTGAAAATTATGTCAAGTTTGCTTTTGTAGAATGTGTGGCTTGGAATTCAATTAATTTTGTTAATGTTCACGCTAAGACAAAGACTTATTGTTGGCCCATTTTAGCCTAGTGTACTAAGGTTTCCCTCTTGAAATTGGCTGCACTGATTTTTCTTTTCAAATTTTTAGGGATATCAATTATCACTATGATATATATATATATATATATTTTTAATGAAATGAATTGGTAATGTTTCCTGTAACATAATGTTGAAAGTTATGTTTGGCATTTTACATTTTCTCTCAATATTTGACTTGTATGAATCTTTTTGAATAATATGTTTGAAAGAATTCCTCCTTTAACCATTTCTTTAAGAAATCTTTGCCTTTCCTCTAATAGATAACAGGGAAAGTGTTGTAGATTCGTTGTAAAACTTCATTGGCATTTGGAATGGCATATGGAATAACTCAAATTTTGCTTTCTATGAATTAAAATTCTCGTTTATTCTCTTATATTTTTTAGATTTTCTTAACCTTTTGAATTATTACCAGATTCACTTAACCATCAAACTCGATGATTCTGAACATGACATCTCTGCCTCTTGTCCTGAGTGATATTCCAGTTCCTCCCTCCAGCTCCTGGTCCATTCATGATCGTTGCTGAACCACATGGAAACTAGCATAAACAGTTGGTTGACACTGTCAAGGGCCTGCTTTTGTTTAAGAATTTTAGGAATAAGAGTCTTAATTTTCTATGCTTCTTGATAGTTTAAGATTAAGATAAAAAAACCTATAAGAATTTATAAATTAGAAAATATAAGATTTTGCTGTCTTGATATATATTAGGACTCAATTCTATATGTAGGGATGATTCCTAATTCTTGTTGTTGTTCTTCCTCCGTCTATCAAACATTCTTTGAATTTTTATGCAATTTTAGTAAACTTTTAAATCTTAATATGATGACTTGAAACTTGTACATTCTCATGAGTGCAAAACCTTTTGCGACAGAACAAACCTAATCTTTCTTTTTCTATCTCTCCTATAATCTTTTGAACTCATATGGATAGTGGATTTTTGTATAATTTGGAGAAAATGTTGTAATTGCATGAACAGTGGACTGAGCAAGCCCCAGCAGTAAGCATCTAGGAGCAAGAAATGATACTCCAGAACAGAAATGATATGTGCCTAGATGGACGACACTGTAGATTTCCTGCTAGGTTGGCTTTTTTTTTTTTTTTTTTTTCTTTCCTGAAAAGATTTTTATTAAGAGCTTTTTTCTCTCATTTCCTTGTAAGATGGTGAAGAGGAAAAATACACAATCCTTTGTTTTAGTCTTTTTCTGTTACATTAACTTGCTAGGTTTACTGCTCTGTTGAACACATTCGCAAAGTACTTCATTTTCTCATATTACCTGCAAAATAACTGTCCAAATATTCACCTCCTTTGGCTTGTTTCATAGATTTGGTGTATGATGATCTGAGTAATGTGGCTTCTGCAATGAGTCATACTGAATGCTGAAACTAATGAATTCTGATTAACATTGTCACAATCATCATTTTGTTGTTTTATGTGAAGCCCAATGATGCATACTGGAGAGGATTTCTCCGCAGAGTCTTAATGATCCAAGTATTTCCAATCTTCTGTTTTTGATTCTGCATTTTCCCTCTCCATGACTTCTTGTTCAGATGTGTGATTCAGAACTATTTATTTCTGGTGTTGTTATTTTAAAATAATTAACTCTGTTTAACATTGAGATTTAAATCACCTTTTTGAGATGCTCTTCCAAAAAGTAGGTCTGAGAGTGCTGTTTTAGAGCTTTTATAATTAAAACATGTCAATATACCTTAAAAATAATTTTGATGGTCTCTAATCAACATATTCAAAATAATGCTCTCAACATTTTTACTGATAATGCAAGCCAATCCTAGTCACAAAGAATTTTCATAGAAAAATTTTTATTTCTTTGAACAAATGCTGGGTTAGTGTAGAAAGATTTTTATTGCTATAAAGCTTATCTAAGACATTTACAACTAATAAATGGTGAAAAAGGGCTGAAAGAAAAATATAAGATGGACATTTTGTTTCCGGTAAGTTGATCAGAAACTGAAGTTTTGTTATGGACTGTTTAGGTCTATGTATCTTCCAGGATGAAACTTTCGAATGGAAACTTTTGTATTGTCTAAAATCCCCAATCCTTTGTCAATTTAATGAAACTGGTAGTCTTTTGCAACATGAACAAAAATCTGTGAGCAGTTTAACTGTCTAGCTGTGGTCAGGGTTTCCAACAATCCATCAGCTCTCTTCCTCTTTGTTTGTTATCAGTGGGGATAGTAGAGGCAGGACTTGGCACCATATGTATCTATGATGAGGAACAGGGTGTGTGATACTAGGTTCTTATCTTGCTTCTTTAATGGATCTCAAATTCTAAGCGGATCCTTCAAGTTATATGCATTAATTTCAGATTCTTTTGTCCGCTCAACAATCTCTTAAACTTTCAAAAAGCCTAGGTTGGATTGGTAAGTTAGTGAATTTTTGAAGATTCAACTTTGAGATGCTACTATTGATATCGTGAGAGTTTTGCAGGCTGGAGTTCCTGGACTTGAGCTCAATGAAGCGGCATGACAAAAACTTTAATGTGCTGCCTATTGGTAAGAGATGTTACTTTAATGCTGAGGAAATTATTTAAACAGTTCCAACAGTGCAATTGAGTTAGCTGCGTTCTCCAGAACTGGCATGTGTAATTTGTTACAGGACATTGTTGTTGATTTTATAGGACTAGTGTAGTTGTAAAAGAGTTGAAATGGCACTAATGAAAGACATCAAGTGAAGAATATCACAGCTTGTCCCTGCTCGAATTTGCTTGAACAGTGTTGCATAAAACTGTCTATTGAATAAAAATTGTCAAAGTTTGCAGGCAACTGCAGCTCCTTTTTCATGACATATCAATTGAATTTTCATTGAAATCACTCATTTCTATGGAGGTTTTTTAGTTTTAGACAAGAATTGCTTCCAATTTCTTAGTTTCATGAATGCAGTAGTTTTACAATTCTCAAGTAGCAAATAGAGGGTGGAGATCCACCCTTTGTCTGGTATTTTTTCTTTTTTTGAGATTCAGTTTCTGAGTATTGGAACCTGATTATTTGATTCAATCAAAACTAACTGAAGTTTGATTATCAAATTGATTTTTAATTTGTTTGTCTGTTTTCTGGTGTTAATAATAGCTTTCTAAGAACCGATTTTGTAATGATAAGCAGTTGAATACAGCCATTATTTTTTGAACAAACATAATGTCCTAGTAGTGAGTTCTTTCATTTGTAAAGGTGGTCTACAAACAAGGGGACAAGGAGATCAAAGGGACCGATTTCGGGCGCTAAAGCCTAATGCCTCTCTATCTCTATCTCTATCTGGTACATAATGTTAAAAGTAGCGAAGGGAAGATTTGGAATAAAGAAACAGATAACAGCAAAAATTAAAAGGAGAATCATTGTCATTATACAAAAGATTATTAGGAGAATCATTTGCCTTATCCACTTCTCTTATTCCTTCTACTGCTTAAAATATTCTTCCATTGTTTACTTTTACCATAAGAATAAGTTAGGGGAGTTACAAAGGTAGGGATATAAATGATGTTTAATTTCTTAATCTTGCTTTGAAGTTCATTTTAGTGTATGATGAAAAGTTAATGGAAATCAAATATTTAATATTGATTAATTTTTAGATGCTTATTTTACTTAATAATCACATTGGAAGTTAAAACCATGTACCTTAAACTTTTAGTTGGTATCATCACTCCTTAAAAAAATTCGTTGGTGAGGGTCTTGAATTTAATCTTTTATATGGAAAATATAATATTTTGTTATACTGAGTGGGATATTTTGAGTTGTATATCAAGTCAATTTAAAAAAAAAATGAAAATATTATTTATATAAATTAATATTTAAATATTTCTTACCAAATATAAATTATATTATTGATTTGACATATATATAATAAAGAATTTTCCTCCCTCGTGTATGGTGGGAGTTTTCACCAATAGAATGCAAGTTGTCAAAAAGGATGGTGATAGAAGAGTTTGTCTTCTCTTGTATTGCTGTAACAACTTATTGGACCTCCTATAGAAAAAAACAAATAAAAAAGTACATAAAATCTGCCATTAACTTTCTATTGTTTAATCTTTCTCTATATTACGTTTCATTACTCTGAAAATTCCTTTCCAATAGCTTAGTTGGGTTTAGTTTGAATTATTTGAACTACTTGAGCATGTCTTTTATACACATGGGCATTGAAGGTCATGCACTCTATGCTCCTGTCATTTGCATGTGTAATTATGATCATCAAAGATTCATCTAAGATTTTCCCTTTTTATGAACTTATTGGATTAATTAATTTTAATACCTTCTCTAGTTTTTCTTGGATGGATGTCATTATTTTCAAAAAGCAATTAAAGGGAAGATTGTTGATGCTTTACTTTATAAAATCTATAGCTATAAAGCAATTGGAATACGGGACATTGTCTGGCATACAAACGTATAGCTTCCAAAGATATAAACAGCCTATTACTGTGTATCTACAGGAAGAAGAGGCTTTTCTTACTTTACCAATGGTTTCATTGGTAAAGTAAACTCTACTGTTTGTCTTTGAGTTTTCATTTATATATTATCAGGTTCTACAAGTCAACTTATTCACCATTCTACTGGGTTTATTTTCTGAGTCTAGGTGAAAACAAATGTTTTAGGCTTAGCTAATCATATCAATAAAATTGAAAATTCGTCAACAATTCAGTTTGATTTAATATTAAAAATTGATTAATAAAAAGTCAAAATCGATCAAGATTAAAAATCAAATAAAATCTATTAAATTTAAAATTATATTATTTTATGAAAAATTTAAATTTTTAAAAATTATATTATTTTATTCAAAATTTAAGTATTAAAAATATTATGTTTATATTTAAAAATTTAAAATTAGAATATTAATCTAGATCAATTGTTTCAATTAAACTGATTAAATTGAGAATCGGTTCGATCATTTTAATTTTAAAAACTTTGATAAAAATACATATCAGTATTCGGATTCAGATCCTGTTTTCAACTTGCAAAAATTAAATCTGTACTGAGCTATGTGCCAATGAAAACTGGAATTTTTTAATTTCTTGATTCTGGATTCTAAAAATGCCCTGAAATATTGAAAGAGAACATCAATATTTTATGGGAAAAATACATGAAATCCATGCGATGTCAAAATTATTGGGTTGCACCTATATCGGGATTTAGGCCCGTGTTTCGTTTAGCTATTTTTACAACTGACAAGTTATTCTTAATTGTTGTCGTTTATGTATCATATTATTATCAGAGGATAATTTAATTTTTTTCATGTATTGTGATTTATATTTTTTATATTTTAATTTTAAGTAATTATTATCTTAGAGTGTTGCTACTCCACTCAAAATATCTTAAATACATTCCATTTAAATCTTGATGATTAAATTATCCTCCATTTATTAATGGGTATCCAAAAAAAAAAAACAACCACATTAAAGAGAATCTTCCAAAAAAAAAAAACAAAAATTGAAGAGGACAACATCTTCTGCACAATAAAAAAAACAATATAGTGACATATTGTTTTATTAAATTCCTTTGGCCTCATTTGGATTGAGAAAATTTAAAATTTATGAATTTAGCAAAATCAATGAATTTAAAATTTATTAATAGTAAAATCAATAAATTTTAAAATTTTTATTGTTTGATCTGAACATAAAATCCATATATTGTTAAGAGTAATTTTAAAATAAAAAAAATATTATAACAATCCATCATTTAAAAATGATGTATCTTGAAGTTCTCCATCTCCTAGGTAGAAAAGTTAAAATCCTTAAAATGAAAATTTTCGATAATGATAAATTTTGCAAAATTTATAGATTGTGATATCTTTTAGTTCGTCATATGATGAATTTAATTCAAATTCATGAATTTTATAGAATCTCTCAATTTAAATGATACTTTAGTGATAAAAATATTTTTGATAATATGCTATAATAATTTATATTGAAAACTGTACTTTAAATATTATTTAAAAATTAGGAGAGAATGCCAAAGTTTAATTCCATCAATATGATCTCTCTCTACTACTAAAAAAAATATATTTTAAAATTAATATTCTTTTATATAAAATACAATATTAAAATTAAATTTAAGTCAATAAATGTAGAAGGGAAATGGTATTGTTTTTAAGTAAAAATATATGATTTTTTTACCAAAAAAATATTTTCTAAATGAACACATATAATTTTTCAATTAAACAATATATATGGCCATTATCTGATAAAATCATATAAAAATACTATTGATAAAATAGAATAAAATAAAACATATGTTATTTTTTTTATGTTTAGAAGATATAAAAATAAATGAATAAGAAAGTCTCTCAAATCTAAATAAATATTTTATAAGAAATCTCATAAATAATTAAAAAATCCTATTTAAAACTATAAGAAAATTTCAACAACTAAAATCATTAGAAAAATATGAAGCAATAATCATATTATTTAAATTTAGTATTTACAAATAACATATTGACATCTGAGAGTTGTAATTATAATTTATTATTTCATTAAGAAAGAGAGTAAAGAAATATTGTCAATCCATTAAATATAAAAAAAATAAAATATACTTAATATATTTGAAGTGAAAATAATCAAACAAGAATCACAATAAGCATAATTTAGTTTTTTTTTTTTTGAGAGCATAAGCATAATTTAGTTAAATATTAAATATCAGGTAACTCATTATTATTATATAGTTTTTAGAATCAATAGTTATCTGAGTCTAAGTTAGAATCAATAATTATCTAAGTCTAAATTATGTGAATTTTTCTTAGCATGTTATTTAGTAAATTTATTCTTTAACATGCATTTATAGGTTAATTCTAAATATTTTTACTATAATTCAAAATATGAAATTAATTGTTTCGTTGATTTTTAAGAAAAAATATAATATATATCTATTTCATGATTTTATCAATATCTTCATGATTTTATCAGTATTCAATCTTCAATTGTAATAGAATGCCTATTAAGAATAATTTTAAATATTATTTTGATGCAGTAAAAGTCTCATAATTATAATATCATTGTAATTTATTTATAAAGTATATATATATGATAAATTTCAATATTAATTATGTAATGTATGTCACATATATTATGCCCTAAAGTGCATAATTTATATTTTGGATTCGTATTTAGAATATTTTGTGGTCTTTGTATTAATACACGTTTCTTTTTTTTTGTGTTTTGATTAGATTTTATTTAGTCACACTTGTGTAGTTTTTATTTGAAAATAACAAAATTATTGGAATTCAACAGAATTTACGATTTTTTAAAGTTTTGTAGTCTTGATTTTTTTTATTGTGAAAATTTTCTTTTCAACTTTGAATTTCAGCTGTGATTTTTTTGTTCTTATAATTTCATTTTTAGTTGTGATTTTTTTACAATTATATCTAATTGTTGTTTTCATAATTTTCTTTTCAGCTATGATTTTTTATTGAATTTTTGTTCAAAATCTTTTGTTTACAAAATCATGGAATAGTTGTGATCTTTTGTTTTACATTATGAAATCATAGAAGTTTTGTTCGACATATTTTTATGTTGTTTTTTTAAAAAGACGGGTACATTTATTTTGAATTGTAGATATATTATTATTGAGTTGTAGGTTTATTAAAATTCAATTTCAATTACGATGTACATATAGGTAAATATTAATGTACCTACTTTTTAATACTAATATACTTGTGTTTTAATATTAATGTACCCATGTGTTTTATACATATATTTGCTTGTATTTTATACTAATGTACCTAAAAATCAACTAGATACATGGCAAACAAACTACAGGTATGTCCATAATAATAATGAGATACATTAATAATACATATATATGTTAAATAAAAGAGTTAAGATTCTTAATTTTAGGGATTGAGATCATCTGTAAATCATTATTTTTCATATTCTCATCTATTAATACTTATATCACTACTAGAATACTTTCTCACTAAAAAGGAAAAAAAACGATGCAGATCTTCTAATGTAAAAAACAAAACACAAACAAAAAAGTCACTAATAATAGCAAGAATCACAAACAAAAAAATGTATAAAAAAACTAGAACCAAACTTATATTAGTAGATATTCTAAGAAAATCAATGATGGACACCAATTG
This sequence comes from Omphalea diandra, assembly GCA_949677035.1. Classification (NCBI taxonomy): domain Eukaryota; kingdom Viridiplantae; phylum Streptophyta; class Magnoliopsida; order Malpighiales; family Euphorbiaceae; genus Omphalea; species Omphalea diandra. The sequence goes on along the minus strand of CATIWR010576483.1, from coordinate 52,788 downwards.
CTAATTTTTCCATTATAGAAAAGATTTTGAACAAAAACTCAATGATTTTGTCCTTTTTCTAAAAAAATACAACAAAAAAAGAAACTTTGAAAATAAAAAAAATTAAAAACTTAAACTCTGGATGAAGAATATGAAGGAAAGTTAGTAATTAATATTGTTAATAAATTTATCTGTAAGTATGAGTTATAAGACGATTAGATTTGTAAAAATCGACGTATTTTTAGAAGAAAATACACGTATGATAGATTTAAAATTTTTAAGTAAAACGATGAATATTGATTTAGGGTCATGATGCATCCTAATCACTGTTCAGGATATACTTATCTAAAAGTGAACAATCCTTTAATTGATTAGTTCAACATACAAAATCATGAATAGTCTTTAGCACGCAAGAGTTAGTCTAACACCCTCCCTCTACACAAGTGCCAGAATATTGTCCCATTTTCCATCATCATTCACTCAAGTTTGAGGAGTGAGTCCATGGCTTTATAAAAAAGAATCTCATAATCAGAGATGATAATTTCTGATTCCACCTCCCGATCTAAAATCCACTTATTTGAATCTAACCTAATCTGTGAGATTGATGTGATCTTTATCCAACTCATAGTTGATATAAAATTAAAATTTTTATAAAAATTAATTGTATAATGATTTAGTTGTTTTATAGAATAAATTCTTAAATTTCAAATTGAAAAATATAAGAGGATAAATTCTAATATGAGATAATTTTTTTAAAAAATTTAAAATTATGCATTACTAATAGTTATGATAATATTTATCTATTTGTGAAAAAATATTTTATTTTTAATTTATTTTTATATTTTATAAATAAATTTATCAATTTCAAATAAAAATTTTATTTTTATTTGAAATATATACACACACACACACACATACTTAAAAATGCTAAAATAATCAAGGTACAAAATGTATTTTTGAGTTTTAAACAACATCATTCATAGTTTTAATTTTTAAATAAAAAATAATTATTTTAAATTGTTTAAATATTTTTAATAATTTTAAAAAACTATATAATATCTTTTTGATTATATTCAAACAGATCACAAATTGAATTAAAATTGACTCAATAATTTTCAAATAATTTCATATTTAAATCAAGTTCAAATTATCTTTTTTTTTTCAAGCTAAGTTGTATCTATATAAAAAAAATCCACACTATAGAATATCATATCAAGTTATGTAAGTGAAATTTCTATAAAGTTAGTAATCTCACCATGGTCTTTCAGCATTTGCTAGCAAAATGTTTGTACTGGCTAGTGAGTAGCTGTGTTTTTTTTCTACAACATTTATTTTTGACTTAAAACATGTGGAAAGGTCTTCCGGTACTAATAAAGTTCATCAAAGCATCAATTTGGGTTCCACGATGATGACCCATTGTCTTGAGGACTGGAAGAGCGACAGAGGGACACCCCATACCAACTCCAAGCATGGAGTAAGATCAAGACTTATACTAGTGCTTGCTAAAACCATACACAATGAATGGCACAATTTCCAAAATAATGAGCTTCACCACATATTTCAGTCTATAACAGAATATAATAGCAATTGATATAGTAAAAAAGAAAGATTACATGTTGTTACTACTTAAACCTTAACTAGTTACTAGCTAACAAACTAACTATCATGAGATGACTTAGGGAAGTTAGAGATTCCTATAATTTTTTACTTTAAGATGAAATTGTGTGAAAATTTTTTAATTATTATTATTTAGAATTATACTATTTTTAGTAAAAATTTACAATGAGTGGGAGATTAAATACTTTAATCTAACACAAAATAATAATGTAAATTGGATTAAATAATAAATAGTACTTTATTATTTGATAATTAAGGTGATGTAAATGATCTAGTCTAAAGAACATTAATTACAAAACCATATATTTGTAATAATCTATAATAGTAAAGAAAAATAAGGATTAATTAAAATTATAACAATAATATAATGCCACAAAAATTGATGTAATGCACCTAGGCTAGCTAATCCTAGTTGTTAAAATGACATGTAACGAGAGATATACATACTTGCAACTTGCAGGCAGCGTAGTCATTCAAAAGCCTAATAAATATCTCTTATATCATGTTTATTGTTTGATAAGAGTGAGAAATTTTATATTATGACATTGTAATTAGTATAATTTAAAATATTTAGGGAATTTATTAATGTGTTTAATTATTTATTATTTTGAGTATTTTTTATTTTTATTAAAAATATCTAAAATAATTATCAATTATCATTCATAATTTAAAATTTAATATGATGGCATATACTTTATATATCAGTGTAGAATTCATATTTTATTTTATATCAATTAAAAACTTAAAAATAGCTCTATATGGTCTAAAAATATTAAAATAAAAAAGGAAAATATAATTAAATAAAAAATGATAAAAAGGCAAAAGTAAGAAATGGCAAAAGATGAAATAAATGACCGAAAAATAGTGGGAAAAAAAGATAATAAAAATTTTATCATCACTAAATTTTATTATTATTATTATTATTCCCAAAAAAGAAGTTATTATATTAAATTTATTTAAATTCTTTCTATTATCTTTTCATTTATTCCTACAAATCTATGTTGCATAAAAACGAATATGTAAAAATGAGAAAACGTGAAAACAAATATAAGGAAACGATATTTTTAAAAAAATTTATAAAAAAAATGTAAAAAAAATATGAAAAATAAAGAAATATAAAAATATTTCCGAATGACAACAAAAATTTTTAGGTTACATAGCTACAAACTATAATCAGATATTGCAAAGCATTGTTATTATTCATGTACAATTCAAGAGGTCTGAAATTATATATATATATATATATATATATATATATATATATATATATAGAGAGAGAGAGAGAGAGAGAGAGAGAGAGAGAGAGAGAGAGAGACACACACACACACACACATATTTCTAGTTTGTTCATATGCAAAACAAAGTCTTTAAGCTAATTAACATATTTAATTACAAAATATAAAATTATATGTCGTATATATAAAGCAAATAAAGTTTAAGCGGAGAGGAAAATTTTGTGTGTTTTTTTTTTCATGCCACGCCCATATGATATTTAATATAAATAAATGGATATAAAATTACTACTAGCTAGAGAGTAGAAACATGCACTTTTAGGACATTAAATTTGAAAACACACTTCCACTATTAATATTGTTTCAAGTTTTTTTCTTTTGGTCGAAATGCTCTTTCAAGTTGGAAGCATATGCCCATGTCAATGGAAGAATTGCACAATTTTCCTCAGAATCCCCCAACATCATGTTCAATTCTTTGCCTCCCCATCATTTCAAAATAAAGTACAAAATAAACAAAAAATAGAAAATTAAGGAAAATTAATTAATAGCCCTCATTGCTCTCCTACAATATGAGTTTCTACTTTCCTCACCCCACTAATGTATGTAACATACAGAAGAATGGGAAAGCAAAATTTTTTTTTTTTCAAAAAAAAAGAGGGACAGAGAAAACCTTAGAGAAAGGGGGAAAAAAAAAAAACCCATCACATAATTAGCTAATCCACCATTTTCAAATGCTTCTAGCCATCATCTCTTGGAATCTCCTATAAGACTCTTGCTTCTCCAATATGAACTTTTCATGGCAGTTTGCAATGAACATATCTGCTAGTCGATCAATCTCATTCACATTTCCCTCATAATCTCCATCACAATGAACCTTTTCTTCCAGCCAATTAAGGTACCCAGAAAGCTGAGAATCAGCGGCATCAATATCTTCACTTGCTGTTGTAATGATAGAGTTCCATGTGGAGTCATAGTACAAATGTGGCGTAGAAGAAAACCCATCATGAACTGGTGCTGGAACTGGCAATACATGAGAAGAAGAGCACCAGTTATAGTGTAACCTGAATGATCCAAAGAATATCTTCTTTCTTTGCTTGTCCTGCTTCCTTTTTGTGGCTTTTGCAGGGTAAAGAATGAACTTTAATGGTTGGTTTTCTTTAAGAATCTGAACTAGAATAGCTTTTGCTTTGGAAAGAGCTCGAACGATGCGGCACACATGTGAGACAATGAGAGTGTGGATTAGGGTTTTGATCTTCATGGAGCTTAAGGTTGAAGATGGTGGTGATGGCTTGGTGGAGAAAACTTGAAGAGTGACCATTTTCTTGTTTTTTTTTTATTTTTTTATTTTTTTATTCTTGTGGGTTGTTCAAATGGGGATTTATAAAGGCTCTTGATTACAAATTTGCCACTAGACTTTTAGGTTATTTAAAGAAAAATCACCAACTTTGCAGATTTTGGGTGTTTGTTTTCCTTCCCTTTTCTTTTTCACTTTTGGTTTCTTGGCAGTGGAATTGACGATAAAGGACTTAGAAATCTACAACACAAGTATCCATCTCTTTCTATAGCGGGAGACCCACTAACTATTTTTTGAAATTGCGTGGCAATTGCTGTTATTGAGAAGTGTACCGTGTAATTAAGGGTAAATTACAAATTTTCTTTCTGAATTTTTTTAATTTTTTAATTTTTAATTTTGATGTCTAAATATATTTTTATTCAATTAAATGTTTGAATTGATAAAATCATTTTTAATGTGATATTTTTCTCCAATATAAACAATCATTGTTTATTACGTGAAAATCCATCTAACTTGATACCATGTTTTATATATTATTTTAACTAATTATATATGAGTGTATAATTTTTTTACTCAAAATACAAAATTTATTCATTTTTTTACTTTCTATATATATATTTGAACAAATTTTGTTTCTGTAGAATTTATTCAAATATATATAGAAAGTAAAAAAAGATTAAATTTTATATTTAAAGTGAAAAAATTATTTATCCAAATTATATATATATAATTTGTTAAAGTAATACACAAAATTTGGTTCCAAGTTAGATAAATATAATAGAATTACGGATTTTATCTGTTCATGCAAGAGAAAGTACCACATTGCAAATAATTTTACTAGTTCAAATATTTGATTAAACAAAAAAAGTTTTCTAGATACCAAAATAGAAAAAATTTAAAAATTTAGACACTAAATTTATAATTTACCCTATAAATTAAAGATATTTTTTTATTATTAATAATTTTTAAGTGTTTTTTATATGGCATCACTGGTTAATTTTTATGCATTATAGTATAGACTTACAGTGAATTCATCTCTCCGATTTAGTGAAATTCAAACTATTTAAGATTCAAGAACTCATTAAAAAAAAAGGAGAATCCTTTTATTTTTTTTGGTTACAATTTCTCTCTCAGTAGCAACCTCAAGACTAATTGACTAGCTATGTTCATTTCTCAAAAAAATAAAAATAAAAAACAAAAAACAAGCTAGTTCAGTGGTTCACACGATACACACACACACACTATTAGCAGACCAATATTGAGAGATATAAAGCTAAGTCCATGGATCATTTATTTATTTTTCATTTTAAGGTATTCTCCCACCTTTCATTTTAGAGAGACTAAACTTCGAATTAAAAAATTGTTTACAGTAGAATTTTCATATTAAGTGTGATTTAAGAGTTTAAACTGTAAATTTTGCCAATAAATTTAACCATTTTAATCACTTAAGTAACACCATATTGGTATGAATAATTTGAAAATTAATTTTAAAGATGATGATTGAATTTATTTAGATTTGGCATTTATTTTAAGCAACTCAAGAACGTCGATTGAGGCTTAATCTGCGCCAAATTGCTAGCCCAAGGAATAATTTTGTGTCAGGTGAGATTGTAATTAAGTAACTTGTATAAATTTTATACATTTTCATCTTTGGTATGACGTATTATGTGGATGCTTCTTTAAGAATAGTTAATTACTTTAGTTTGCTTTCACATAGATGGAGTTAAGTAGGATACCCCGATTTGGATAACCTGAAATCCAGGGATCTTCACCTGACTTTCTGTGTTTAATATACCACAGACCTACCTTGCTATTCATGAAAGATTGATAATTGTTGATTACTTCCGAAGTTTTAAACTATTATTGAGAATCCATATTCATAGGCAATCTGAAACAGGAGTCTAAGATTCACCCAAATACAAACACTACTCTAAGTGGTCCCATATATATACACACATAATTTGTAATCTGATTATTTTAAATCTATTTAGGAAAAGCAATTTGATTTGTAAAGAAATTTAAAACAACATGAAATTTTTAAGTAAAATGCAAGATAAATTTAAATTACCTTGACTCAAATTGATTTGAATGTAACTTGACTTAAATTATTAAATATTTAACAGTTTGATAAAAATTAAATTAATATTTTATTTTATAAAATTAAAATTATAAATGATTAGACCCAAAAATTTTTAAAAAATGATTCAAATTCATTTTATAAACCTTAATTGTCGCCCTAAATCGACCAAAAAATGTGAATTCAAAATTAATTTCATTCAAACTTTCACTCAATTCATTTTTCATTTGTATATATAGATAGATAGATAAATACATAGAGAGAGAGTGTCTTAACTCTCAATAGATAAATAACTAAAATAATTAAAAAAATTAAATTTAGGATAAATTTGATATGGTGTGAAAATTTGCACTTAATATATACCATATCCTAGTATCCTACAGAAAAGATAATAAAGTTAGGGGGATGAAATTCCTCCTCCCTCTCCCCTAAAGAGGATATGGTATAATATTTGAATCACCATAATATGTAAATGGAAAGGTAAAAACTAAATCCAGTAGTTATACTCTCAATTTCATTAATTGGACAACATGCTAGATAAGTTCAACCAACTTCAACCTCCATGATGCAGATTCTGATTCCAACATTGTCAAATAGAGTTTGCTATAAACTTTGGTTAAGAAATTGACTAGTTGACGTGGGTTAAGCTTTTGCTTCCTTCAGTTTAATACAAACATATTGGTGGTGATGGTAATGGAAGAAAACAACCCTAAGTTCAACTCTATCCACCAAAAACTATAAAATACAACCAGAAAAATAAAACAAAAGAAAATGGGGTTTGGTGTAGACTTTGTTAAAGATAATTAGTGAAGTCAATTAATTGGCATGCCATTTTCCTATAAACAAGACTATAAGATTTCTTAATTTTCTGATATAGATTTCTCCTATAAGATGTGGTGTGCAGTGTCTACAACTCCAACTCTTTTCAACTTCTACCGACTTGTACTGAAATTAGAAAAGCAAATTACTGCACTCCTTAAGCTTCATTAAAACAATACATATAACTTTTTCTGCTAGTGACAACTTAATTAATTTCAAGGGTGGGTTAGTTCAAGTGATTAAAAAAGTTATTTTATTTCTTATTTATCTGAATTTGATTTATGGAATTGTGAGAAATAAAATTTTCTAAATGCATTGAATCGATGCGAAATGTTTGTACTCAAGATTACTCTGGAGGAATTTAATCTAAAATGACGAGGAAACTAATTTAAAAAATTTCAATCATATATACAAAAAAAAAAAAAAAAGTAAAACTAGCTAACTAAACAACATACAAACTGTGGCATATGTTCTTTTATCCATATTAGACTCTTGTTAATTATAACACTCAATGCGTGAGGCCAATTGCAATCTTTCCCTCCAGTTAGTTCTCCATCTTCAGACATCTGTTGCTCATAAAAGTGAAAATACCAATTAAATTATATCTGATTAGTTTTTTTTTTTCTTTTTTACATATCAAATGTTTTTATTAAAAAATTATTATAATTTTAATTATCTGATTTTTTGCTCCACGAGGCAAACATCTAACCACTAAGTTATTAGTCTAATGCAATTATAGCAATTCAGGATCTTTATTTTACTCCAACTAATATATTGTTTATTTTTGCCTCATCGCCTTTTAGTGTTTTTATTAGGATTGAAAGAATTCTCAATATAAAAATGTTGGGAATTGTATTTCTACGCTATAATATTATGCATCTCTTTTCAACTTATTATAGTTCCTGTTTTGGGACTTGTAACTGTGTTTTGAGATTGGATCGTGGCATGCTATACCAGTAGTAGTGGTGGCAAACATCAACTTTTAAATAAGTCTTTTTCTTTTTTAGTGCATCAAATATCGGATTATTTCATATTATGAACGAGTTAAAATGTTAGATTCAGGTATACACGGAAATTCAATTATTTTTAAAATTTTACTCAGATTATTCGTAATTTTAATTTTTAAATGAGTAAAATACTTAATTTAATTTTTAAATAATATTATATATTTAATAATTTAAATTGAATTAATTTGGATTAAGTTTGATCAAATTTTAGATTTATTTTCAGGTTTTCTTTGAAATTGAATTTAATTTATCTTTCTAAACAGATTTAAATAGATCAAAATATCATCTCTAGCCAATAACAGTTCCGAGCTCATAAAACCTTATAAATTCTGCAAAACGTTATGAGGCGGATGGAAAATTTGTTGGAATTGTAGATATTATATTGACCAATTTTTGTTCAATTTGTACTCATAAATGGTACTATATGCTCCAAAATAGAGGTTCATTAATTCTATTAGGAGTTGTTTTTGTCAAAACAAAGTCCTGCATTGCAATGCAAAAGAATTGTAAAGAAGTGGAAGGCAAGATTGTGTCTTATTCCAGACATGTGCTGGTGAGAAGAGAATCTAATCTATTGAGCTAAATAAAATAAAATAATAAAGCAAAGGGAATGGTAATAGTAGAAAAATTTTAAGTAAGAAATCTGTCTTTGACTCAATCATATTAGAGTTATCTAAAAAATTTTGATGTCTAGATTCTAACTCTAATTAGAACCTAATTAATTAATAATTAATAATAAACAACTTAATCCAACTTTAGTCTGTACCAAAAAGATATAAACAGTGGGAAGATTGGAATACATCAAACTTCCCTTTAATATATTCCCTCAAATCAGTTGTCGCAATCAGAGAAAGTTCCATGTAATTTAACACTTCAACTTTCTATACTATCTATCTCTTCTTTCTGTGCAGTTTTGAATTTCTTTTCTGATTTTATTTTCTTCTTTCTAGTTTGTGGAAATTTCCTTCCAATTCATATTCTTCTTCTTCTTCTTCTTCTTCTTCTTCGTCTCTTCTTGACTTAATACATGCCACCAGACCCTTTTTTATGGGCCCATGCATAAAACAAAGCAGAGCAAAAATGATCCAATATGCCATTTTTTGCAGTAATTACCCACACAATTAACCACAAACATGGTTTGATCTCATACTTTGTATATACTAATTTGAACTAAAATTGTTATAATTATTTGAAACTAAGTTCTCTTTGATGCCATAAGAATTCAAAGGAAAAATTTTTAAGTTTACTCATTGATTTTGCTACGGGATAATGTGATCATTAGTTTAAAAAGCAATCCAAATAAATTAAAAAACTTTCAACAATATTAAAATCGCTTAAATATTGATATTTAGTTATTGAATTTAAATTAATTTCATATCCGAAGAGTGTGAAAAACGCTGAATGATTTAAAAAATAATCATCCAAATATTTATCAAGTCACAGTTTTGAACCCAATTAGAGCCAAGTAAAGAAAACAAAAAGAAGAAATTCAAACAGATTAATTTGGAAAGTGATATCTAATTATTATGAAAATAATCACATACATACAATCTCCCTATAACCTAAAACTTCATCTCTATGAGGATGAGATGTTCAGCCTTTTGGGAATGAACACGAGTGTCATGAAAGTTGAAAGATGCATATGCCTCAGAGACAATGCTTGAAATTTTTCTGCATTGGACCTTATCAATCAAGGATGGTCCATTGATATGTATTTTTTGGTTAACCATCTTTAACTTTCACATATATTCCCCTTCTTTTTGCAAAGTTGCTACATGTTAATATTCCAACTTCCAGACCTATGTATTTATGTAACATCTGCAAGTTGTAACTCCGTCAATATACAAAAGAAAGTTGTCATCATTTGATTCATTTCCAATTCCTCAGCATGTAATTAGGAGATGGATTATGCTTAAAGCACTAAGCTACAACATGGAAGAATAAAGGTAATAATTAACCACTTAAAGTGAAGATTGAGAAAGGATGAAGTGATTAATTATTTGCATCTCACATTTCTAATATCTTACATTATAAAATTTACCATCATAGATTTAGTTATTATCCATCCTCCTTTAGCAAAGATTTTTTCTTTTATGGAAAAAACACCAATCTAGTGATAAAAGCAAGAGATTTTCATAAAAAGATTTTATCAATTTTGAACTAGTTAATGAGTGAAAGAGATACATAAAAGAAGAAAGAGTTAATTATTTTCAATATAAGAAGAGAGAGTTAATTGTTTTCAACTCATAATTTTAATGTACACGAAAATGTCACTTGTCAGCAATTATTTATAATTAGAAGGAAAAATAAGATCAATCGAATCAATTTTTGGGTAAAATCATTTTCAAATCAAATTAATATCATATCACATCTTTTCACAATCTTTTTATATTTAAATACATTTGAATGATTTTATCAATTTGAACTAGTTAGCTAGTGAAAGAGATACGTATAAGAAGAAAGTTAATTATTCAAAGATACATATAAGAAGAAAGAGTTAATTATTCAAACTCATAATTTTAATGTACACGAAAATGTCACTTGTCAGCAATCATTTATAATTAGAAGGAAAAATAAGATCAGTCGAATCATTTTTTGGGTCAAATCATTTTCAAATCAAATTAATATCATATCACATCTTTTCACAATCTTTTTATATTTTAAATACATTTGAATCACTCACAATTTTGATTTTTTTAAAATAAATGAAAGCTGCTACATGTATTTACAACTTGTGTGACTTCATTTTCGACAATCATTTGCACATGGGATGGTTAAGGTAAAAACATTGGATGATATAATCCAAATCGCAAATCGTTTTCTTACATGGATTCTATGGTTTCATGCGCTAGAATGTGTGATTGAAATGAGTATGTGTATGCATCAGCATATATCAAACTTTATTTCTTTTGTATACGTATAGCTAGCAAGAGTTTCAAAGACTTGATACAATTGAAGCCTTGACCTTGTCACTATAGTTGCACCATTATTTGAGCATAGAGTACTAAGTACGAATTTAGTTGTAAAAGATGGCAAACTGGCCTCTATTTTTAGGCAATTTACTAACTTATAATGTTTGGTGGCTTAGTCCTTCCCAGCTGGGGTAACATATGATCACCATGCAATCATTGGAGATTGCAGGATCCAGTCTTACGTTTCTTAAAGAAACAAAGTTGCCCGTTGAGGTTGTAATCTAATTTTAGGAGAAACAATATTTTGGATGTAGTTAGAAAAAAGAATTTGAAATTATTGTTTAATTATTTTAATTTTTTATTATAATGTATCAAATTCACGATAACATCATGTTTGATATTAATGAATTTTATTATTTCTATAAAATTTATTTGTAAATATACATGCTTGGTATAAATGAAAATTCATTTAAACTTCTATTTCATTAAATTTTTGAAATTAGTTTTATGAACTAAATTTTATTAAATTTGACAGAATTTGTAAATGAATTTTAAAATAATAAAGTTTTTATTGTTATGATAAAAAAAACCTTAGTTAAAATATCTTTTTTCACTTTACTGTCTCTTTTTTCTTTTATTTTGCACATATTTTTTTATTCTCTCTCTCTCTAACTTTCTCTTTCCTCTCTTTTTATATATATTTTTACATTTGTAAAGTTTGAAAATGATATTTTAATAAAATAAAACACTTTATTATATTTTATATTTAAATTAATATAAAATTTATTTTTATTTTATAGTATATTAAATATAAAAATATAAATAAATTTTATAAAACTTTATGTATGAGTAAAATAAATTTTAAATTAGAAATACCGTAAAAAAGGAAATTTGGAAGCTTGTTGTCGATCCTTATACTATTGAGTTATTCTTATCTGAATGGGTTGGGTCCATATAGACCAATACATCAGGGATGGATCCATTATACAGATGGCCGAAGTCATTATACACTTTGGTGAAGTTACTTGAATATAAAATGGAGTCGTTGCTGAAATTATTTTATTCACATTAGGCTATTTTATCTGGATCTATGGAAAAGTCTACCTAGGTAAGAGTTTTCCCTTGAGTATCAATAACACAAGCAGATGAATCGGTCGCACCAAAAAAAAAAAAGTAACCTTAATTTATTTATAAACAAAGAAAATTGAGTTATATATTTACACCTCTATGTAAAGATGATAATTTTTTATTTGGCTTGAATCTCTTTGTTTTTTTTTTTAAAAAAATTAACTCAAATCTACTCAAAGTTAAAAAAAAAATTAAATTGATTTGAAAATTTTAAGGTTAAACTCAACCAATTCTAACTTTATTTCTTAATTTGTGTGAATATAATTTTTTAGGATTTGAATTAAAATGAATAAAATTGGCTTGATTTTAAATTATTAAAAATATTTAAAATTTCAAAATAATATTTTATTTAAAAATTATGATTTCAGCTTGATTTAAAATTCTATAAATGACTTGATATTCAATCAAAATTCCTTTTGCACCCAATCTAATGAAACTTCTCCATAACCCGAAGATTCAAATTCATTTGATTTGACTCATTTACTATCTCAACTCATAGTATAACCAATAATTTCAATCTTTTAGTTTTTATTATTATTTTTGGAGATTATATGTTCTTTTCTGTTAATAAAAGTCTTATCTTTTATTGAGTTCTTGAATTTTTTGAAAATTTTTCATAGTGATCGCCAATTTGTCAATGATATTCAAATTGTTGAACTTATTAAAAGACCATAAAAGAGTCAATTTATAGTTTTCGCTAAATAATTACCAGATAAAATGTGCTTCCTGCTGAGTTATAATTTTAAATGTTTTATCACTTTAATTGAAGAATATTATGAATAAGTTCATTATTTTGAATATGAAAGAATATTTGTAATGTATTATTATTATTATTATTATTATTATTATTATATTTGTAAAGCAAGTTGTATATTTTATCAAATAAAATTTCATATTTTTCTTAAAAAAAAAAAAACAAACGCTTGCATTCTTTATCATGTCACTAAATAGTTTTGTTTTTCTTAATTTTGGTAATAGAATTTGAAAATCTAATTTTAAGTTAACAATAATTCAAAGGTAGAGAATAGTTTTTGCTCGGAATTGGCAGGCTTTCTTACTAGAATATTCAATTCATTTCTACCCAATTGAGGCATTAAGCTAACTTCGTCTCCATAATGGGCCAACCTAGAGTGTTTGTTATTTTGCTTCAGGTTTTATGGGTTGGTTTCGATTGAAAAAGATAGCCCTACTCTCCATCGATCCATCCATTATATAAACTAAGCCCACAAAGCTTCTAGAAATTAGTCCATTATTAAGGGGCCAACCATATCGTGGTTGTTTTGTGGGTTAGTTACTCAGCCCTCCCTGTATTTTTCTACAATTCACTAATTCATCTCTCATTTTCTAAAATTTCATAAAATGATCTTTTTATTTTGTTCTGCTAGATACTTTATTGAAATCCACTAAATTATCCATAATGCTTGTATCAGATTTTTAGATCTCATTGACTAGTGGTAAAGCCACAGTAGAACAGTGGGGATAAATGCCTCCACTAGTCCTGTAATTTTTTTTAATAATAAGTAACATTTTATTTTGTTTTCATTAAGTTTTTTAAATTTGTTCTCATTGACTAATTTTATTATTTTTGTGCTCTTGTTAAATCTGATATAAAAAAAAACTAAATAACTTGACTGCGTTTCAACTATTCATTCATATTTTATAATTTTACTAAAATACTAAAATTTTTAATTTATATATATACTTATTAAAATTTTATTTTAAATTCTCAAACTTTTGTTAAAATTTTTTAGTTAATTAGATGAGTTCAATCTCTCTACTTCAAAATTATAAAAATGATATTACTATTGAATTCAAATTTATTAGTTAAAAAATATTACTTAAACCTTAAAATCTTAATTTAATTAACATGAATAATATCATAAGAAATTTATCAATAGTAATTTAATATTATATAAAAAAGATTATTTATATATGTGCGCATGCATTCAAAAGTTAATGCTTATGCATGAGAAATGTATGTGCGTAGGGCGTGTATATCTATTTCTATAAGTGTAATTTATCTCTATTAATAAAAATTTCTAGATCCCTCTTTCTCAAACTTTTTATTCTTCTATAATTTTTTTTTTTCATTATCAAGTTTAAAGAATATAGCTGTTGGCCCTTGTGCATCAAAAAAAAGGAGTTGGATTGGTGGAAAGTTTTAAATTTTGGTAGGTAAACAAACAAGATAAAGTTAAAAGAAAGAGTAGAAGAAGAGAGAACATAAGAGATTTATAGTAGTTCAAGTGTTAACTAATCCTGCATCCACTTTCCAATTCTCCAATTGAATATTTTACTAACTCTAAGTGGTGTTTTACAAGCTCACACCAAACTTTAAATAATGTGTTTTACAAGGCTCACACACAACCTTACAATTATTTTCCCAATACTCACACTTTACTTGTACAAGAATTTTTCTATATGAAAATCATTCTAAAACCCAAACCCAATGGTATTTAATGGCTCACACCAAACCTTAACAACTCAAGTATAAAGAATTTAAAAGTAAATAGTTGAGAAATAAGTTTGCAAGAGTTTGACTATAATAAATTGCTATTCTCTTGCATTTAAGACCATTTGGTGGACTATTTATAGTTTCTACCACCAAAGAGCCGTTACAAATGAAACTATGCCTAAATCTCTAAATTATATGCCAAAATCCTACATTTAATGCTTGTCAAGTGAATGTAGTTGTCGCCATAAGTAAGTTGCCATCGTGATTCATATTTTGCCTTAAATTTTGCTTAATCATGGTCGAAATCTTCAATTATATCTAACGGTTAGTTACATGTGGCACTTTAGTATTGGTTCTTCCAAAAATCTAGTCGTTGCATCTCTCTAAGGAGGATTAAAAGTCACAATCATGAGTTGGGAGACCTAGATGTGACATCCATCATGAAACAGACTGAGAGATTGGAGATTTTGATTAAGGCATATCGTGGTTGTTACCATTTGGTCAATGTCGTGACTTTTGAGCTTCTAACGGTTCATTTGACACATGGTTTTATCTTGTTGAGGGAAATCCCTCCAAATGAGTATGACGACAGTAGTCATGATCCCTACCTGTCACAAATCCTTTTGAATGTTTTATTTCCATTTGTTCTTGCAATAGCGGTCGCTACTCATGAGATAGTGATCATGATTTAAGAGTAACTAATAATTCTTTATTTTTTAGTATTTTAAAAGTTAGTTTTACTGTTAATTGAGTCTAATTTGAAAAAAAATACCAGATAATGTCTCATTTTAGCTTGTATTTTGTGATTTTATAGGAATTTCTGAAAATTGGAGTTGATTGATGAAACAAGGGAGTTTTCTGGGTAAAATTATGCGTTTCAAAAGTTCAGGCACCAAACAGAAATTTGACAGTTCTGATATTGTCCAAGTCAAAATTTCAATCCTTTCCTAATACAATTGGGAAAGAATCTGTGCAAATTGGGAAACTCACTGGGTCCTATCCTAAAAGGGGTATATTATTATTTTTTTCCTAAATAATGGATGAGGATATTTTTTTTTCGATTTTAAGGGGGATTAAGGGGAGTATTAATAGGAGGACAACACCAACGAGGATATGTTTTGTTTTGTTTATTTTTTTCTGGAGAAGAAGCTGTCCAAAAGAGAAGATGTTTTATTTTATTTATTTTCTTTTTTTGGAGAAGAAACTGTTCAAAAGAGGAAAACTATTGACCATCCATTAAGCTTGAAGAGAATTAGAGACTACAAGAGTTTTACATAAAAACTTTTCTATTTTTTTTCTTTTTATTTTGATGTTGGCTAGTAATTTCATTATGAACTAAATTAGTTAGACACTTGGGTATGATGAACCCTAAGATGAGTTTTTAATTGTGATTTTCTTTAGATAATACAATCTTTTCATTATTTTATGGAATTTAATTGTGTTTGCTCTTTATCTCATTGAATTGATATGTCCGAAATATTGATTCTTGTTTTATAATTCTTTAAACTTTGATTGAGAAATCAAGTTATTGAATTATTTTAGCACAATTGAAAGAAGTTGCATGTAACCCTAGAGATAGGATAACATAAATTCTCTAGATTAGGGTCAAACCTAATAGTGAAATTCAAAGGAACTATAATGCGATTTTAAGGAGTTTTAATTAGGAAGAGATTCTAATTAATCAACCTAGGATTAGATGTTAATTATCTTGAGAAGGATTTTAACATACTAAAGGGATTTCCATGGTTCCATAAATATTGAATTAGATTGTATTGATAGAAAATTAATTTCTTAACAAGTATTAGGGGGATTCAATACTCGAGTGCTGTTTGTCATATTGGTTACCTTTTTTTCCATTAGTTCATATTTTCATTATTCTAGTTTGTCAAATTAATTTATTTTAGTTTTTAATTAGTTAATTAATTTACTTAAATTTACTTATTAAATAATAAGAAAAGAGCTAATATTAGTATTTTTAGTCCTTAAGGGATCAACACTTGATACTCCTATGCTATACTATACTCGATAGGTGCACTTGCCTATTCGATCTATAGGTGTTGGTCTCAGACCGTATCAATAACTTTCCATCCTTGGAGCTTTTTACTTCCATTAAACTTTCATTGATTTCCAAACTTAATTCCTATAAGAACAACACTTGAAATTGACATTATAATCTTTCAATCTATATTGTTAAGATCAACAGAGAGTTTTGACTTAGGTTTGACTAACCTAGTCCAATAATCTTCCCTTTGATTTTGACAATCTAGATTGAATATTAAGGATAGAGAGCCAATTATGTATATTATTAAGTGTTTTAAGGGTTTGCAAGTCCATTGAGAAGTTAATAAAGTGATGGAAATAGTCTAAGGCATAGAGAATCAAACATGTAAAAACACTTCTTAATCCATACTCCCCATAATCAAGTTAATTCCAAATTTAATTATTATCCTTTTGCATAGAGAATTCAATTTTCTCTCCCCCTTTGTTAAGATAAAAAAGTGAGGGTTTTGAAGAAGAGGGAATACAAAGAGGGAAGGTCCACAAGCTGCAGTCAACTTCAAAGAATAACAACAATCATAAGCAAAAGTGCAATGAATTAGAATAGAATGGATCAAAACTTTCATTAATGATAAAGCACCAATACATAGATAAGTTAACCATATAAAGATGTTTGATTACACTTTAACTAGGCCATAAATTAATATATAAAAAAATATAAAAGGATGAAAAATAAAAGCAGGAAAAGAAGTCTATAAGGTTGGAGAATTTTCGTCATCATCGTCATCGTATTCTTCATCATCTCCTTCTTCTTCTTCAACATTAGCTTTTGCTTTGAGCTCTTCTTCATTGGTTCGAGCTTGTGGAGCTTGTTCTTTATCTTCATCTTTAAAAAAAGCAAAATCTACAAGATGGCATGGTTTGAGACTTAGCCTTACTTGCATCTCAACTATGTCTCCATGTAGGTGTTAAAGAAATTTAAGTCTTTGGAGGACTTTCTTCAACAACCTAGAGACATTTCCCAATAAAGAGGATGGTTTGGAAAAAGATTTAGAAGAAGAGGATGCCTTTGATTTTACCTTTGGTTCTTGTAGGGGTTCCTCTTATAGTGCATCTCCCACAGTTTCTTCAAGCACTAATCTCTTTCTCTTAGAGGCTTGAGACACCTTTTATTTCATAACTCCTTAAGCCATTAGCAAGTATTCATAAGTGTTAGCCTTGTTTGCTTTGGCATTAAAAAGATAAGTGATGTCAAGGAAATTTTTATGAGGAAGGTGAGTGGGAGTGAGGTTTGCTTCAATTTCTACATGGAAAGCCCTTACATGTCTATAAATAACAATGATATAAGATGGGAGGAGGAATTGGCATTTTGGTTTGAGGCTTATGTGAGCCAATTGGTTGATGAAAAATCAAATTGTTTGAAAGGCTTATTTAAAAGGACGTCTATGTCTTTTTAGGAGACTTTTTAGTGCCATCACCCCTTGCATTGATATAGAAGGCGATGATGCGATGAAGAAGCCAAATTGGTAAGGTTTTAATATTTTTGGCAATAAATTTCTTAGGGTCATGTCTTTTTTTTAATAAGGATTATACTATAAAATCTAGAAAAAAAAATGAAATTGATAGAAGTAAAGTTAGAGGGAGTGTTTTCGTCATTTTAAAAATTGAAGAGAGAATACAATTGAGGGTAGGTGATAGAGAATTCTTTGCCAAAACAATGAAAGGTTAAGCCATACATAGTTGCTTGGGAGGTAGTATCTTTGCTCACTTGCTTGGTAGACATAAACTTCCACATGTTGTCTTTGTAGCTCAACTTGTTTTGATAGATGTATTGTACCCAACATAAATTATTGAGGTAGCTTTGATTTATTCTTCAAGTTTGACGCTGGTGAGAAGAAACTCAAATGGGATTTTGTTAGGTTGGATCAACTTCTTCTTGTTAGCCTCATATCTATCATTTTCTTCTTTTGTGACCCCTCTCATCTTATATAAGTGAAGGGATGATAAAAATAGAAGTAAAAGATTAGAAGAAGATTTGAAAGAAAGAGATGGGTTTGAAAGAAAGATGATGAAAAAAGTGGTAGGGAAGAATAGGCAAACATAAAGTGAAAGTGGAAGAAAAATGGCTAAAATGGCACTAAATGGGGGTGGTTACACCATTTGGAGACCCAATGGTTAATATCCATTGGGTGGTTGTAAGTTGTATCCATGAGCCACATGTTGTGATTGTGAATGGCTAAAATTGTGAGTAACAAACAAAAAATCTTGAAAAGAAGCAAAGTCAATGATTTAAAAATTTGAATTTTGAATTCTTGTGGTGGCAACTTAAGGTCATGAGTGCGATTTATGAAATTCTTTAAAATTTAAACTGATTGTAAGTAGTAACTATGATTGGCAGTCTTGGTCATGATTCAAAAGACATTTTGCAAATAAGCTTAAAATGAGATTCTTAAAGGATGGCCTAATCAAAGTGTGAATTGATGATCAATTCAGGTAATTGAATATAAAAAAACTCAAATACAAATTGAATTGACACATCTAACATATTAAACATAATTATTACATCATACCATCATCAAACATATCAAACAAGTCATCAATGAATATAAATCAATATCATATGTATACATTGAGATTTATTTTCAGTCTAAGGAGCTTTCATCAAACATCCCAAGCTCCCTCTTGATGAAGTTCATCCTTTCTTCATTAAAGGGTTTAGTAAAATATCAGCAAGTTGGTTGTTCATGTTAATGAACTCTAACACCACATTACCATTTTGCACATGATCTTTAAGGAAATGATGCCTAATGTTAATATGTTTGCTTCTTGAATGTTGGATGGGATGCTTTGAAATATTTATTGCATTCTTGCTGTTACATTTGATGGGAATGTGATCAACATCTTTGCCATAATCCTTAAGTTGTTGTTTCATCCAAAAGACTTAGATGCAATAATAATCCGCCACCATATATTTCACTTTAGTGGTGGATAAGACAACTAAAACTTACTTTTTACTAAACCAAAAAACTAAACATTCACCAATAAATTAACAAGTTTCGAAAGTGCTTTTCCTATCTAATAAACTGCATAATTCACGTTCGAATAACCAAGAAGACTAAAAGATGAATTTCTAGGATACTACAATCCTAAATGCATGGTGCCATGGAGATATTTTAAAATTCTTTTAACCACATGCAAATGAGATTCTTTGGGATAAGATTGAAATCTTTCACATAAGCAGACACTATACATGATATTGAGTCTAGAAGCGATAAGATAGAGTAAAGATATAATCATACATCTATATTTCTTTTCATCAATTAGCTTGCCTGATTTATCTTTGTCAAGCTTTATTGATGCACTCATTAGAGTCTTGGCTACTTTGCATCCATTGATGCTAAACCTCTTGAGTATTTTCTTTGTAAACTTAGCTTGGTTAATAAAGATGCCCTTTTTCATTTGCTCGATTTGAAAACCAAGGAAGAACTTGAGTTTACCCATCAAACTCATCTCAAATTCCCTAGTCATACACTTAGCAAATTCCTCACAAAGAGATTCCTTAGTAACACGAGATATAATTTCATCAACATCAATTTACAAAATAAGTTTATCTTTGTCATGCCTTTTCACAAATAATGTAGTGTCAACCTTACTTTTTTCAAAAAGATGAACTAAGCTTTCATACCAAGCTCTTAGAGCTTGCATTAATCCATACAAGGCCCAAGTTAGTTTGAAAACATGTTTAGTTAGTTTGAAAACATAGTTGGGAAAATCATGACTCAAAACCTGGAGATTGTTCAATATAAACTTTCTCCTCAATGAAACCATTCAAAAAAGCACTTTTAACATATATTTAAAAGAGTTTAAAATTCATATGACATGTAAATGCTAAAAGAATCTAATGGCCTCTAATCATGCAACGAGGACAACTGTTTCATCATAATCAATGCCTTTCTCTTGGTTGTAACCTTTTGCAACCAATCTAACTTTATTTCTAGTGATGAAACCTTACTCATCTAACTTGTTCCTAAACATCCACTTGCAGCTTACAACTAGTTGTTTGTTAAGCTGAGGGATAAGTTTTCAAACTTTGTTCCACTCAAATTGATTGAGCTCCTCTTGCATGTAATCACCTAACTCTCATCATCAAGAGCCTCATCAATAGACTTTGTCTCAATTTGAGAAACGAAAGTAATATTATTATCTAATAGATTGAGTTGAGCTCTAGTACTTACTCTCTTGGATATCTCACTAATGATTATGTCCTTTGCGTGATCCTTAGAGTTCCTCCAATCCTTAGGGAGTCCTTTAGCTTGGTTCTCCTTTTGTTGGGATTGAGCTTGTACTAAGTCTTAAGGTGGCACTTAATCTTAAAGATTAATTACCTTCTCCTTAGATATTGGTTTGAGCTCCAACTTTTTAAAGTCGCCAACAAGATCATCAATAAGAGAACCTTTCACAAGATAAAGTTTACTAGATTCATCAAACACAATATTCATTGATTCTTCAACTACCATAGACTTTTTATTCAAAACTCTATAAGCCTCGCTAGTGGTGGAATAACTAAGAAATATTCCTTTATCATTTTGGGTGTAAATTTTCCAAGATTATCCTTGGTATTTAGTATGCAACATTTACATCCAAATACTCTTTGGTACGAAATCTTGGATTTTCTACCTTTCCATAACTTATAAGGGTTTATTTAAAATAGGTCTTTTGAAAACACGATTTACAATATAACATGTGATGTTGATAGCTTCAATTCAAAGTAATTCCTTAAGTAGTACTCATTGAGCATAGTCCTTACTATCTTTACCAAAGTTTTATTGTTTTTTTCTACAACACCATTCTCTACAACACCATTTTGTTGTGGTGTTCTAGGAGTAGAAAAATTGTGTGAAATTCTTTTTCCAAATAATAATTTTCAAAACCTTCATTTTGAAACTCTTTTCTATGATCACTTCTAATAGAGGAAACGAAGTAGCCCTTTTCATTTTAAACACGTTTTGTAAAATTTTTAAAAGCTTTAAAAGTGTAACACTTATGAATAAAGAAATAGACCTAAGTGAACTTAGAGTAGTCATTAACTAGGATAAATGCATAATATTTTCCACCTAAAATATCATTTCTTATAGGTTTAACCAAGTCCATGCGAATTAGTTAATGAGGTCTAGAAGTATTTATAATATTTTTGGCTTTATAGGATGCTTAATGTTGCTTTCCTATTTGACAAGGTTCACTTGTCTTATCTTTAGTGAATTTTAGCTTTGGAAGACCTTCTACTAGCTCTTCTTTTGATGGATGTTGAAGAAGCTCCATCTTAGCATGTCTAAGTCTCTTATGCCAAAGCCAAGATTCATTACTAATAGAGACAATACATTTGAAAGATTGGTTAGCTAAATTGTCTAAGTTAATTAGGTAGGTGTTGCCTTTCTTTCACCCTTTTGCCTCTCTTTTCACTTTTGAAGGCTACCTTCTTATCCATCAAAGTGGTAACCCATCATTCTCTAGGATCAAAGGTGACTTTGTTACCTTTATCATATAATTAACTTGCATTTAACAAATTTTGCTTCCAGCCATAAACTAAAAGCATATTATCGATGAGAGAACAACTCTTCTTACCAATAATTTCAATTCTAATTACTTTACCCTTGGAATTTTTTCAATTGTGACATTACCATCATCCTTTTCCTTGATGGATATGAATATCTTCCTAGTTTCGATCATGTGCTTTGAGCATCCACTATCCACATGCCAATCATTATCTTCCTCAATGGCTTTCAAGCATTCCTTCAAAACAAGACCATTTCACCTTTGTTTAGGTACCTAAACATGCTTGGGTCCTTAAGGGTTAGGGTTGAAAGAATCTTTCAATTTGAGGTGTACCTTTATAATATAGCAAAACATATTTATGTGCCACAACTTTATGTAATAATGACATTCGAGTTTAGACTTATGAGTCTTTCTCCTATGAGCAACTTTGGTATAATTAGTAGGCCTTCTCATGCTTTGGCCATGTGAATGCATACAAGTGTAAGAGTGATGAGGGTAGAAAAGATGTTTTTGTTTTTGTGCTTTTGAGCATGCCACTTGGTATACATGTATGCATGGTTTTCTCTTTGAGGCTTCGCTCTTAAGCTTTAGAGAGCCTTTCCTTTGCCTTTAGTCTTAGGAGGCTTAGTGTTAAGAGCACTTTTTTTTTCCTAATCATATTTATACTCTAAGTTTGAGGTGTTGATGCTCTAATAAAGATGAGAGGAGAGGATATAGATGAGGAGGCCCCATTAAAACCAAAGCCATGTCTCACAAGGGGTGGTCTTTGAGATATAATGAATGTATCCAAAGTTTATTTCCCTTTGTAAAATTTTGAGATGAAATTTCTTAATTCAATGACTTCACCTTTTAAAGAATCATTTTATTTTCTTAATGAGTCAAGAGAAGATTAAGTTTTAGAAATATTTTCTAAAGATTTATTGAGTTCCTCATTAGAATATCTCAACTCATTTACAAGATCATTTAAGCATTTGAATCCATCCTCGAGTTTAGAACAACTTTTCTTATAAAATTTCATTTTAGATTTGTATTTATAACATCTCAAGGACTTAGCTTTAAAAAGCACATCATTCTCATCCTCATATGTATCATAATCATCATCACAAGAATGAGAAAAAGTACTTCCCTTATTAGAGGGGTCTTTTTGAGCCATAAAGCAAAACTTAGCAACTTCTTCATCATCTTTTTATGCACTTGAGTCATTATCCCAATTGGCTTTATAGCTTTTATTCTTATCCTTGTCACACTTTTTTTGCTTCTTTAACTTTAGACATTCAGATTTGATGTGCCCTTACTTTCCGTATTCAAAGCAAGTCATTTCATTCTTCTTTCCTTGAAGTTAGATGATGATGTCTTCTTGAAGTTTGTTCTTTCCTTTCTTCTCTTCATAAGATCCTTAGACCCTTTTGAGAGCATAAAAAGTTCTTCTTCCTTCTTACTCTCATCACTTTCACTAGAGCTTTCTTCCACCTCTTTGTCTTTATTAGATTTGAAAGCAAGAGTATTCTTTTCTCATTTTTCTCCTTGAGATCTCATCTTCTTCATTTCTTCATCTTTTTTTAGCACTATCTCATGTGTAAGGAGTTTGCTAATGAGAACATTGATTGATACTTTTCTAATCTCTTGATTGGACTCTTGTATGCTATATACTCTTTCCCTAAATTTCTTTATAGAAAGTATCTTAAGGATTATGGTATTTACCTCATGATTGGTGAGAACTCTTTAATATTTCTTTATGTTATTAACAATGGCAAATAGTCTATTTGTCATGTCAGTGATAGATTCATTCTCCTTCATAATAAAAAGCTCACATTCAATCACATACATTTTCAATCTAATAAACTTTACAAGTGTTGTACCCTTATGGTAGTTCTCTAGAGCTTTCCATATTCCATGTATGGTTTAACAATGTTGAACTCTATTAATTTATTTTCTTGACATGGAACTTAGGAGAATTGTCATTGCCCTCTTGTTCTTCCCATTTGCCTTTCTCGAAGCTTAAATCTATTCTTCTATTTGGATCAATTTTTGTTACCATCTACTAGTTTGGTGAATGGCTTTCGTTTCATTTCAACTATATCCTATAGATCCACCATATCAACATTAAGGTAGATTTTCATTTTATACTTCTAATGAGTATAGTTAGATACATCAAACAAAGGTTTGAGATGAGAATGAATTCCTTCTTATACCATTAATCTTTACTCATACAATTAAGGCTTGAATTGAGACTCAACTCTGATACCACTTATTGGTCTTTGTGTACCATGAAGGAGGGTTGAATTGATGGAAAATTTAAAATTTTAGTAGGTAAACAAATAATGAAAAATTAAAAGAAAGATTAGAAGAAGAGTGGACATAAGAGATTTATAATGGTAAGTTAAAAGAAAGTTAGAAGAAGAATGGACACAATAGATTTACAATGGTTTGGGTATTAACTAACCCTACATCCACTTCCTAATTATCCAATTAGGTATTTCACTAATTCTAAATGGTGTTTTACAAGCTCACATCCAAATTTACATAATGTCGTTTACAAGGCTCACACATAACCTTATAAGTGTTTTTCCAAGGCTCACACTTAACTTATGTAGGAGTTTTCTATACAAGAATCACTTTAAAACCCAAACCCAATGGTGTTTAATGGCTCATACTTTAACAACTTAAGTACAAAGAATTGAAGAGTAGAGAGTTAAGAAATAAATTTACAAGAGTTTGACCATAATAAATAGTTATTCTTTTGCATTTAAGACCATTTGGTGGAGTATTTATAGGTTTCTACCACCAAAGAGTAATTACAAATGATATTATGCCCAAATCTTTAAAGTTAGCGGCAAAATCCTATATTTAATGCTTGTCAGATGAATGTAATGGATGCTATAAGCAAGTCGCAATGACAATTAACATTGTGCCTTGGATTTTGCTCAATTGCGGTTAAGATCTTCAATTGTGTTTAATGGCTAGTTACATGTGGCACTCTAGCATTGGTTCTTCCAAAAATCTAGTCGTTAGATCCCTCTGAAGAGGAATGAAATTTACAGTCGCACGCTGGGAGGCTTAGATGTGATGTCCATCGTGAAAAAACTAAGAGATTGGAGATTTTGATTAAAACAGATTACGATCGCTGCCATTTTGTTATTGTCGTGACTTTTAAGCTTCTAACGGGTCCTTTGACATGTGACTTTGTCTAGTTGAGTGTCTGATGTCCCTCTAATTGAGTTTGAAGATAGTGATCGTGATTCCTTCCTTGAATCCTTCTGAATATTTTATTTCCAAGTGTTCTTGCGATAGCGGTCATTATTGATGAGATAATGACCACAATTTAAGAGTAACTATCCATACTTTGAGTTTTTTTTTTACTTCCATTCAATTTCTAATAAGTTCCTAAGTTAATTCCTGCAACAACAACACTTGAAATTTGCATTAAAATCTTTCAATCTATATTGTCAAGATCAAAAGAGAGTTTTGACTTAAGTTTGACCAACCTAGTCTAACAATATCAATAATCTAATTTCTCAAGAATTTGTAATTCTTCAAACATTTCCAACTGTCAAACTCACAAACAATTCCCAATAAAAAAAACTCAAAATATATGCTCCTTCATATCATTAACAATTTGATATCCTTTTTCTCCTTTTCACTCTCCCTCCTTATTTTTCACACATTACCCTTAGTACCAAAGGCTGTTTATGGTTGCCACTAACCCTCGCCTTCAACCTTTCAAGACTATCATCGAGATTAACCCATCTTTTGTTAAAGCATATGAGTTTATATCTCTCACATGCTTGATGATTTTGTTTTTTTCATAAAGTTTTGATCTTTATTACGCATCATTGACTAGCACTCATGGCTAGTATAAGTTATTAACCTTCTAAGGATTATAACAACCATGCCCCTAAGGACTTTCATTCCCCTCCCTGGCATGCATGCATGCATGATAGTTACACTTCAACAATAGTAGGCATGCATGCATGCATGATAGTTACACTTCAACAATAGTAGCAGTATTATTCAATAGATCAGATTTTACTAAACTATTTTTATTTTATTTCATTTTTATTTGAGTTTCAGTTTTTTATGACAATAATGATTTAATAATGTAATGAATCAAAATAAATAGATGATTTTATATAGTTTTTTATTTAAAAAAAGAGATGAATTAGTTAATTATGAAAGATATAGAGATCTCAGAGTGATTACTTTTTCTTCTTTATGATTACTTTTTCTTCTTTTATTTTTTTTTTATAAATATTAGTATTTCTTAGCACGTGAATGATAAGTGATTTTTTTATTAAAATATAAATATTATATAAATTATGAAAAGGTAACAATGAATTTTTTTTGTACGTATTCTAAACTTTATATAGGCATACAAAAACTAAAATAATAAATATTGTATATTTTAATAATAATATTCTGTCATATTTATTTTCATTTTTTCATGTTCTCATTGAGTATAATAATTGAAATGGTATCAAAATTCATTATCTAATATCACTTTTTGTGGAGAGTTGAAAAAAAAAAAAAAAGCACTTTTGTGCACAAATAACTTTATTTGTTCATTCTGTGAAATTTTCTATGGATTTTTTCAATGAAAATTTTAACTTACATTTGGGTGTTTAGATATTTATCTAATCAATCATCAACATAAATTTTTGGATTAACTATGATTTTACTCCTAAGGTTGACCTTGATATAATAATTAGCCTCTCATTAATATTAACTTTAATTATTCCTTTTATTTGACCATGTTATACAACTAGCATCATTCTGTACAATTAAAGTGGATTTATTGTTGATGATTAATAATGCCAAGAATATCCTTAAAAGTTTGATTTTAACGAGGATCCTTCCCTCTAAAAGCATCACAACAACCATAAAATATTGAGAAAAATAATTAAAGCATTTATAAGAAAAAATTAATGCATTAATGTTAATATGAACAGTTAGGGCAGTTGGAAATTAAAGCATCACGATCTTGAAGGGTGAGAAAATGGAATAAAAAGTCTGTAAAAAGCAGATCTAGTGGTGAGGCATAGGAAGGAAGGCACCTGAACAAAAAATGTCTTTGCAGAACAAGGGAAACTATAGAGATCTCAGAAAAATAAGAACAAGTTGTACTATACTGGTCAAATAGGAAGATGCATAACTTTCTTAAGGTCATTGAATGAGCTGAGCCTTCTAGTAGTGCAACCTGAAATTTCAAGAGTCCAAACCTTAGGCATAAGGCTGGATATGTGGAAATGGCTAAAATGAAGGCTGAAATTAATGACAAAATTAGAGGAACGAAGGAATAAAAGCAGGAGTTGATGAAAAAGATACAGTCTA
This sequence comes from Omphalea diandra, assembly GCA_949677035.1. Classification (NCBI taxonomy): domain Eukaryota; kingdom Viridiplantae; phylum Streptophyta; class Magnoliopsida; order Malpighiales; family Euphorbiaceae; genus Omphalea; species Omphalea diandra. The sequence continues at coordinate 25,389 of CATIWR010576483.1, read as the reverse complement.
TGGAGGGAATATTGGCATATTAGAAAAACTTCATTCACATATATCTAATTTCTAGCTTAATCATAATGTTAGCTTTTATATAGTGATAATAATAGTTTGAGGAGGGGTTGTGATGATTTTTTTCTTTTGCAAATGTAAAAACATTAGGTATATAGAAATCGAAGCTAGACGAATGGAGAGTTATTACAAAAGATGTTGGGTAGTTGTTTTGTCTTTAATGTACTTGAGTTAATGCAGCTGATAGAAATTGTATAGTAAATATTTTTGTGATTTTGTACATATTAAAGTGCAATTATTATGTTGGGATAATGAAGAATGCTTTGTTATATTATCATATTAAATTATAGTGACTATTTGGTTGCATTTTCAAAAGTTTTGGGACTAAATAATTACTAGTTTTAAAAAATGGTAAAAAAGAGGTAAATGTGTCAAACAAAGCATTTTTTATTTCTTCAAAAAACAAGCACAGAAATACATATACATTGAAAGAGATTTGAAAATAGATAATACATGACGTTAATTATAAAACCGTACAATGTATTTAACCAATACAATGATCGATCCCACATCACATAATAATAACCAAGTACACTGGTTAGGATGTTGCATTAAAATTTTGTAAGTCAAACTGTCCATAGATTGTCCAAAAAATAACCTACTACTACAGCATAGTATATGCTATATATTGAGCCTACGCAAGACACTGGGACTATAATACCTTGTCTTCATACGTGCACCAGATCACTGCATAAAAAAATCAGTTGTGATCCAACTAAATATTCAATGTAAAAAAAAAAAAAACTATAATTTACCAAAATGTTTTTATACTCCAAGATTATTTTTCCCCCTTATAATAACCAATGTACTTCAAAATCAACATTCTCCTTCCTCAAAGTGCTTTAAGTATTAGCAACCTCACTTTATAATCAAAATAAACACCTAAGAAATTTGTATATCATTATGCATGGATGGTCTTTTAGTGTTATTGAACATAATCCAAAAAGTATATGAAAAATTTTTACCCCTATTTCAGAAGTATGACTCTGTAAGCTTCCTCTGCCACTTCCCCTTCGTTCCCTTACTGCATTTGACATCTTATTAGCAATTGCACTCCCACTTTCCTTTTCTATACCATTTCCCTCTCCTTTTGCCCTTTCTGTTCTTCTCCAGTTTGTTGTAACAAAAAAAAAAAAACATAATTATTTATATACTAAGGAATTTGCTCTAGAACTTTATAAACAAATGTCTAACATACTATCTATAAAAGGCATTTAAAAAGGTTTTTCTAATTAAAGTTATTAGTGCCTACAAATGACATTTCCCATAACAATTAGAAAGTAAGGCATAAATATATGAATGCCATTAAACAATGAAACCAAGTTTTATAAATAAGACAATATCTTTTGCTTATTTGACATAAATGTTAATGATTCTCATATGATGCATTTCCAATTATTTTATCTAGTAATTTGAAAACAATATCTATGTCTCTTTGCATTTAGTTTCAATCATAGCCCATGCTAATAATAGCAATCCTTTATTGTCATCTAATGTTACAACAACCAATAAGACTCATTCAAATGTTTTTTTGGATGATAGCCATCCATTCCCACGAATGACTTACATTAATCTCTAAGGACAACCACCCATTCCTGTTAATGGCTTACATCAATTTCTAAAATCATCTAATAACCTTTTATAACGTATGAATAATCTCACATAAATATTAGGTCATGAGCGTTACTCTTAGGCTTAGTCAAACTTAAAAATTGAATTAAGATTTGTAAATAACATATGGTCTATATATTTTCTCAACCTTGCATACCTCTCATTATGTGAACCTTCTTTCTACAATTTTGCCCTTGCTCTATATAATTACCATAACAGCACCTCAACATCCTATTTATCCAATAATTCCTTATTTATGAATGGATAGGATATGTTTGGATCTATTTCCAGGAATTCATTCAACTCCTATACAACCCAATTAATTGAGGCATTTTTATTTTTGTTACTAGATGGTCTAACACAATTGTGTATATGATCTAATGTTTTGACCATGAAAGTATGTCCATCAAGTAATAAAGAGGCATTAATTCTACATGGATACTCTTCAGTCTTACATAATACAACTTTTTCATTATCATTCTTTTTTCCTAAAAAATTCACACCCTTTTTTAACCTCATTGTCTCTTAGAGCATGCCTAAAAGCCTCAACATCATTAAAGACATGACCTACTTCAAACTGCAAGTCACCATTCTCCTTTTGCTTAAACTCCTTACCATATTGATCCCTATATTTACTCCTCTTCCTTTTCTTTTTCATAATTTCCCAACCATCCTCTGAATTTGAAGATTTATTAACATTAATAGGCATCCCAAATCCAACATTACTTAGTCTATCAAACATCATTAAAAATTCCATTGAGATCATTTTCCAATATATTTGCACTAGCATTACTAGCATCGCTAGACTTATTATCACTGTCACTATCATTAATCACTTCACCCCCTTCCTTTAACTAGTTAGGATCATCATTATCAAAAAAGTAAAAATCACCATTATTAAACTTAGTAGTTACAAGAACTTTTCCCTTTATCATGCTATTGATATTGCTTCTATGACTTCTACTTTTACTTTCTTTATTGCATCTAGTTTCATTACAATTTTTCACTTTCATTTTGTCTACACTTTCCTTTATCCCTTCCTCTAGTCTTATATGTACTTGTACCTATGCCTGTGCCATGCTCTTCATTCTCTTGTGCTAAATTACCTTGCTCACATAAATTGCCCCATTCACTTAAATTACCTTATCAATTATAATAACTCACTCTTTATTTTCATGTACTAAATTACAATACTCATCATTTTCGATAGCTATATTATACTAATCACCTACATTTCTATATTCATCTATAATACACAACATTCTCAACAATCCAACTTCCATTTCATCACCCATATTAATATCCATACTAAAATTCTCATCATGACCTATATGTCCACTAGGCTCTATTGGTTGGTTTCCCATATCACCTTGCCTATAAATTCCTTGTTGTTACCCTTTTGATCCCTATTAATATTAAGTGAAATATATTTCTCAATTATGTTTTTTGGGATAAGGGGTTCATCTCTATACTTCATAAACATTTAACATATACCATCATTATATTCAAGAAAAACTTCATTAGCACAATTAAGATCAATAAATGTGAATGGATTTTTGGAAGCACCCAATGTAAACATCAATTAGATTCATAAGGTAATACTTATTTGGGTTGATGAATATGACGAATCTATCTTCTTCATCGAAGTCAAATTTTATTGTGTCGAACTCATGTAATTTCACCTATTAACAATACGGAATAAAACACAAAATTAATACTTTTATACTCCAATATAATTTCATAGCTAAACCATAATAATATCACATAAACATAAAGATTAAATAAAATCATACAAAATAAGCAAATAACCATATAATCTACATGAAAAATACCAACAAATCTCAAAACTTTCCAAAAAAAAAATCAAAATCCACAAATCAACCATATTAATAAAAACCCTAATTGCAACTACTAATAATCAACATTATTCCAAGTCATGTATGCACGAACATTATAAGACAAAATAAAAAAAAAATTCTTTTACTATGCATGATCTTGTGACACATAAGTGCACTCACCTTTACTATAGTTGTTGCAAATGTAGCCATTGCAAGTGCACAAATCACTCAAGTAATACAATGATAAGTAGAGAACATTCCTACGGGGATTGTTTCACATAAGCATCAATAATACCTTAATTTTCCTATTATCTAGCCATTGGATTATTGAGAGAAAAATAAACAAAAATTAAAATTATAAAAATAATTAAACAAAACTGAAATTAAATTAAAAGAAACTTTATTTGATAATGATTTTCAGGGAATTCTGATACACCACAATACCATTATACAAATATATCATGAGAATTATTTCAATTAAGAATGGGTTATGCTTGAAGATGGATTTTCCTAATTTTTCCAATATTCTCCCTCAAGCAATATTGAGTATACTATTAGTGAAATTATGCATACTCTGGTGGTCACAAAATTCAATAAAAATATATTAAACTTTATGAACAATCCTTAAACATCTCTAGAAGTCAAGCCTACATTTGTGATCTCAAACTTCTACTTTAATATGTTAGGACTAAACCTAGACTTCCAATTTTGCTCCATCTAAATCTCAAGTAAATAATGACACCCAATATAATTGAAACAAAATCACTTCATATATTTAATAATAAATATTAGGCTTTTACCATAATCCTTAGAATTGAAAAATTAGTTTATCTTAATTGAAAACTTAGTTTATCTTATAAGAAGAAAAAGAAACAAAGAAGAAAAAATCCAGTGATTTGAGTAAAAAATTTTTTTAGGGGAAGAGTCTTGTTAAAACAAAATTAACAAAAACCTTGAAAGGAAGCTCTCCAAATCTTTGTAAAATCTTCTTCTTATTTGGTGTAAAGGTTGGATCCACTTTTTTCTCCTAAAAATATACTCTTTTTATGCTTTGAAATCTCTATCCAAAATAGATCTCACGTCACTTAAAAAGGCACCATGAAATTAAAAATTTGGATCTAACATCTTGCATAATCCATGTTGTGGCCCATGCGTAATCTATTAGGTACGAATATGCTCCTACTAGCTAGTCAATTTGCGTCCTTACATGGTCCATTGTAAGGCCATGCAACACTATTGCAAATCACAATTTCAACTTCTTTTTGAGAAATTTCAGCACGAGTATAGAAGAATTGAAAATTAACTAATTTTAAAATAAAAACCTTATAAAAATAAGAAAAACTCCTAATTTATAACCTAAAATATGTGCTAAAATTATTCCTATCAATATCTTTTGCTCATACACCCTCTTTTAAGTCGTGCCACACGTTCGATGTTTTGATTCATTTTAATTTCTTTTTATCACTAACATTTATAGTTCAAAAAATGACATGTAATATAATTTTTTAGGGTATAAGATGAAAGATATTTATTAAAAAATTGGATCTAAAATTAAGAAAGCAAAACCTTTACAAGAAGTTATTATCTAGCGCACGTGTAAATATGGTACTTTCATATCCTACTTATAAAAAAAACTAACATTCTAAGAAAGGGATATTAGTTGTGTAACAAGGCCAAACAAAAAGTATAATTAAATTAATATTGAAAAATGGGAGAGCAAACTGTATGTTAGAGTAAACCTTATTGGTGAAATCATAATTAATCTTAAATTTTTTTGTATGATAAAAATAGGTTATTATTGATTTATTCATTATAATTTACAATCTTATCTATTTTATATTAGTATATGTATATATATTAAGTGAATGTAAGACTTTTTTCACTACACAAAAAAGATAAACTCATTTTATTAGCTCATTTACTGAGTTTGAATGTATTTTATTTTGAAATCATATATTATAGCATTGAATTTTTTTTTTCCTTTTTGTCAACTTAATCATGAACTTAAAATTAAGAAAAGAAAACTTTCCTACACTAACTATTTATAATCACCTTATGTATTCATTCAATAATACAAAATAAATAAATAAATAATTATTCATAAATATCTAATAAATTTATTATTATTCTTTTTTAAAAAAATTAAAATAAAAATGCTGATACTCTTATTTAATATAAATATAGTTATCCTATTGTTAGGTGCATTACTAAGTGTTGATAATTTTTTTCTTAAAATTTTTTAAAAAACATTACTACATTATTCATTTAACCATCAATAAGTTTCATTTTCATCTAATAAAGCAAGTTTACTTCAAACAAACTCATAATTTTGATTATTGTGTATTATATTTTAAGAGGTTTATACATTTCCTTTCATATTTAATTTAGAAATAATCTATAAGTTGTGTATAAGTAGAGCATTTATAAAATAATGGTAAAAACCTTATAATCTTAGAATAAAAATAGGATATGATTTTATTGTTGTCCTTAAGAGCCCTACAGAAGGGACGAATAGAGCTCTAATAAATTCTTTTTCAAGAATTGATGAGTTTTCAAGAAGCAAATAATCACACAAGAAGTAACCAAATTTATAAAAGTTCAGTAGAACCTTGACCTTTATTCTCTCCTTTCGTTACTACTAGAATGTTCACTATACTAAATAACTTACTGGTGTTGCTTAAATCTTTGTAAGTAAACTTTTATATGTTACTTAAAACCTACACATATAGATTTCCTAAGCACTATCTCAAAGCCTTTCCTAAGATAGATTTATAGAAATTATCTTAAGTCTTTCATAAAATCTCTTTAAGGTTTACCTACCTAACCTAGAGATTATCCTAATGTACAACAATACAAATATAACATAAGAATAAATCACTTATTAAGTTGTTGTCAAGCTACTCAATACAAAATCAATTTACAAAAAAAATGTGCTTAAGAAAGAATATAGAAGAAGATGAAGAATATAATAATCACTTTGAACATAAGACCTTTGAAAGTTTTTCTTCTAACTTCTTCACAAATGAATAGTTATTCCTTATATAATACAAATTAGAAAATCTAGTCAGTACTCATAATATTTTTTTATATTAAAGGCTATCAGAAAACTAGTTATTTGTCTATGACAAACCTATTCACACTTATAAATAGGCCTATTTCCAGGTAAACTTATATTATTTCAATTATCTTCAAAATTGACAAAGTTATTCCTTCTTACATAGGGTTGTTCCATCAACTGAACTTTGTTGAATTTGAATTTTAGAATTTGAAAAGGATTGTTTTATTAAGAATTTGTCTATTCTAATAGACTTGATAATTCAAATTTTAACTTTATGAACGAGGTAGTTCCACGTGGTTGCTCCACATAATTGTAGGCTATTCAAATATTCTATGTTAAAAAGTATAATTTTTCTTCATAATAAACATGACAATGCACTTTAGTCATCCCACAAGTCTCAGGAAAGTTTTCATTTGGGTGTGCAAGAATTTCAACTTGAGGTGTATTGGACTGACCATTCTAGTAGGTCATTCTTAATACTTTTGTTCACTCTAACTTTTTATTAGAAAATCCTTAATTTTCTGTTTGGTGAATAAAGTTGTGCAACTAGTTTGATCTAAGGCCTCAAATCGTTCCATCTTAAGTAAAAAACTTCCATCTTTACACAAAGATGCATAAGGCCTTTCCAACTTTCTATCCGAAAAATCTTTATTTTTTATATAGTGAATGGGCCTATTTTAATATGCATGGGGCTATTCTACATCATTGACATGACTTCAATAGGTTGCATAGGTTGTTCAATAAGGTTGTGCAAAGGTAGCTTCAACCTTAGAGCTTTTTGCTTGAAATTTTCCATTTTTCTTCATAGTAAAAGGGCTTGTTCCACCATGCATTAGGTCATTCCACTTGGGCAACATGAGTAATAAGATTATAGCCTTGCTTTTGCTTGTTGCTTTTGAACTTTATGCTTTTCTTTAATGCTTTTACAATTGAGGGGTCTAAATACATGAACAAACACCTGTAATTAAAAATAGTACTTAACCTATATTTGCAATCATTAAAACTAAGAATTAATATTCTCTCTTTATAAGGGTTTATTAATCATATAATTTAAATGTGTTAGATTGTTCCCCTTTAATTCATGCATTTCATATAATCTTTTAGTCATTGATCAAGGTTTATAAACCATGTGTAATTACTCCCCCCTTTTAGCATCAATAAAGCATACTAAGAATAAATATTTAAAGCAAAAAGTGATGTAAGGTAAAGTATAACAAAAATTTCATTACATTCAACATAGATAAGTAATGAGAAAGTACATATTAAAATAATGTTGTCCAAATATTATAAATGCAATGAGTAGAAAAATTCTAAGTATATTGATGTTTTAACAAAGAGGGAATATCTTGTGGCTTTGATTATAGGGTGAAAAAGGAGGTTGGTTAGGTATAGTGAGGTAAAGGCTAATAAAACTCCAAACCTTTTTTTTTTTTTTTCTCTTAAGTCTATTTATCTTTCTTACTTTTAACATTTGATTCCTTTCTATACCATTTCTTTTTCACTTAAAATGTTCTCCCCTTAAGCTTTAGCTATGCCTTTGCCTCTTTTGGCTAAGCTTATATTACTTGGGATCCTTATTTGATAGCTCATTATTAGAAGGAGTCACTATTTTAAAGTGATTGTTGAGAGCACTGATATTCTTTTTAGTGTCTCTTATCTTGCCATCTACATTGTTCACGTTCTTTGGCTCACCTTAATGTTCAGTTCATTAAAGCCTTTCATCATGTTAGCTTTTAAGGACTTAATAATAGGAAACAAATGAAATAATATGGCTTCGTTACTTATAAAAGGAGATGGAATGGGTGAGAAGTTGAGGCACCATGTTGAGGAGGAGTCGAAGATACCTTTTGATGTTCTTCTTCCTTTTCTTTTTCTTTAAACACTTTGATTTGCCTCACACTACCTTATTGTTGATGAGAAGGAATGGTTAGACCTTTTTCCACCAAATGAAGAACACCCTTTATGCTTTTCATGGTTCCTATATTAATGAACATCTTTTGAGAAATGATGTTCTTCCAAAGACCAATAATTTTGTAGATGGATAGATTAAAGATGTTATTATACTTCATCATCCTTGTGATGAGGTACCCATTGTTTATTATGTCAGTTTTAGTGGTCTACTTATAGAGGCTATTTGAGATCATCATGGGGTCTTAACTGCTACCTTTCTCTTCATACATTGAAGCAAAAAATAACTTAGGGTTTGGATTTTGCCAAGAGATTCATGCGTACCACTTAAATTCCAAGAAATGAACTTATGACAAACTTTTAAAGCAAGGTTTAAGAGGGATGAAGCTTTACTTTTATAACTCTTAAATTGTGTCTTCAGCCTGTAGCTCTTCCCAACATTCCTATTTGTTGAAGTTGCTTAGCACTTGTTCAATCCCCTTATCTTTTACAAGAAACATCGCTTTCAAGTGTTCTTGATTGATGGATCTTTTTTCCCTAGTTAGTTGGAATTCAAGGATTAGGTTAAATAGCTTTCCCTTCTCAATTTTGAGAATAGAGGGAAATTCCACATTCAAGTTTTTGGTCTCTTCCCTTATATGTACAAACCTTTCCAACCCTCTATAAGAAAATAATTTCATTACACTGTCACAAAGGCCTACTTGTTTGAGGGCTTAAAATCTATGAATCTTGCATGTTGTACCTTTCTATTCATTATCAAAATTGACCTTTACTTGTGTTTCTTATTTGTGAACATAACTACTATAAGGTGTTTTCTATTATCAATGTTTCAAGGAGTAGAATGATGCACATAAAGGGTTATAACCTTTCTTAGTGTACTTTATTTTAGTATCGGGGGCTCCTTTACCTTGTCTTTTTCTTTCTTCTTTGATTTTGAACTCTCCCTTAGTACCTAGTAGTTCTTGGGTTTTTTGGGAAAGGTTTGGAAAAACCCTAGGGTGGTCTTTGAGAGGTATAACATCACTTGAAGACTCATCAATATATTTAGAAGCATTCTTCATCTTGGATGAGATTTGTTAGAACACCATTTTAATTTTAGAGGAAGTGTTTATTAATTTAGTAAGAGTTGGTTTAGGGAAATAATTAGAAGAGGGTTAAAATTAGGTTATAAAAGGAGTAAAAAGGAGAAAAAGAGTGAAAGATTATGCAATAACGCCATATTTATAGTTGAACACTAAAAAAAGGGCCCACCAATGAGATTTTTTACTATTAAAATGAGCCATTTGTGATAATGAGCAGGGTCGTTCCAATATTCACAAAGTGAACAAGGCCATTAAAGAGTGGAACCACTATTCAATGAATGGAATGGGCATTGAAATAGACTATTTAATAGGAGATCTAACCTATTTGAGAAAAATTTTGAAATGCCTCTTTGAATGGGGCTATTTAATGTATGAATCAAACTATTCATACAATAATTTTGGGACCCTTTTTTAACTCTCTCTCAAAAAGTATGCAAACTTAAAATGCTTCAATAATATTTACTTCTAAGCATTTAATTATAAAGAATTAAGACATGTAAGAATTTAATTGGATAAGTTAATTGTTTGAGTTCATCACAAATTCAACTTTGGACAAAATCTTTTCAAATTTTGATGTATTGTAAAATTTGTTTCTAAATCACTATGAAAAATAATTTTTCATGCATGCAATAAATAACAATCAAACAAACAAACATAAGCTCATACATATATAAAGATTTCAAGCATAGAACCATATATGAGTTTTCACAAGTTGTACCTATCAATGATTCTAAGTTCTCTTTTGACGAAATGCATCCTTTCATAAAAAAAAAAAATTACTAAACATATCTGCCAATTGATGGTTAGTATCCATAAGTTTAAGTATGACATCTGCATTATCACAATATCTTTAATGAAATGATGTATAATGTCTACATGCTTACTTCTAGAATACTAAATATGATTCTTAGTCAAGTTGATGGTACTAGTATTATCATATTTAATAACTGCATGACCAATAACTATGTTGCAGTCTAGAAGTTGTTACTTCTTTTGAAGAATTTGAGTATAACACTAACCAAGAGTCACACATTTAGCTTCAACATAGAAAGATCTAGTAAAATCTTACAATTATAAGACACTAATGAGTTTCCTAATAAGTGATAGTTGCTTGAAGTACTTTTTCTATATAAGGTAAATCTAACAAAGTTAGCATTTGAATATGTTATAAGGTCAAATGAGGATCCATTAGGACACTGTAATCTTAAGTTTGGTCAATGCTTAAGAATGTGTTTGACTGCTTGTAAATTTGACTCCTTAGGATTAGCTTAATGTTGACCAAGTAAACCTAGTTAAAGTAATTATCCTAAATTAGTCTAAATTAATATTTTTGTTAATAAACTAATTCAACGTTCCTAACTTCACAAATTCAACTACCAAACCTTAAAGCTAATTAACTTAAACTAATTAAAATTATACTGAATTTACTCATTTTCCAATAAATTATGTTAAACTTAATATAACACAATATAATATAATCGACCCTAATCTAAATATAATTAACATAACTAAATTCAAAATCAAATCAATTGACGAATAAAAAGGTTTATTTGATGTTGGCAAGGAGGGCAATTGAGGCAAATAGAAAAAGGAGAGGATAGCTTGTTGCGAGGGCAAAAAAAGGGAGATGATGGTATAAAAAATGATGGATGAAAGAGAAAGGAAATAAAATAGCTATATTGACAATTTCTGCTAGAGGGAAGGAGAAGCAGATAATAGTAGAAATAGAAGAAGAAAACAAAAAAGAAAAAAGGTGTAGAGGAGGTAAATATATTTTTAAATTTTTTGCTAATTTTTAAATATCTGTAACTTTTTTGTTGCTAAATAGTAGCGAACAACTCTATTAATTACTAGGTTTCATCATTAATTTTTTAATTATGATGTGTATTTTTCATTATATTTTAGTGGTAGAATTTATTTTTTTACTAAATTTATCTTTATTTTGCTATTAAATTTTACTACATTTAATGATAAAACTAGTATCACTAAAGTGTTCGTCATTAATTACTTTAAGTCTTTGTAATCCTTATCATATCTTTGTTTCGTTACTATTTACCACTAATTTGTGATGGACAAAATCCATTATCGTCAAAGTTATTTAAAGACAAATAAATTGTCAAAGTGTTATGTGAAGATATGATCATTTTAACTCAATCTAAAAATTCAATATAAATTTATATGAGCAAAAGTGACTCAAATTCGACTTGATCAAAAAGGAAATTTAAAATGACTAAAAAATTTCTAAGTCTAACTCAAGCTAACCTTACATGACAGTTCAAATTGACCTAATATTAACTTGACTTGCAGATTAATCAGAATGACCTAATTTTGATTATTAAAAATATTTTAAAATTATTTAAAAATTAAAATGATATTTTTTATATTTTAAAATTAAAATTATGAGTGAACTGACCCAAAATCTAAAAAATTTTAAAATAATTCTAATTTTTTAAGCACCTTAATTTGATGACTCGATTCCACTAGTCTATAATTTGCACTGATCTTATTTGAATTGATAGAAAAAATGATCTAAAATCAATCAATCTAAAAAAGATCAAATTTAAAATTGATTCGACTTGAACCTAAACCTACTTATTACCTCTAATTACCTGATATTTTTGTGTCACATATGCATTTCTCTTTGTTTTATAAATAATTATTAAAAGAAGAGGTTAATTAATTTAACAAAAGCATCTTTCACTTTTGTTATGCATGAAATTTTCTTTCTTTTGATCATAGTCAACGATAAAACCAACATACATCATAGTTTGGACTATAATAACTCATCAGGGTTTTCAAATTCTTAAGCCTAATGTTGAAGTATTTATCTTCTTTTTTTTTTTGGCCTTTAGTCCGCATCTCTAGTCTAGTCCACTTTTTTTCAATAAACCATAAGAACTCAGGATGCAAAATTCCAAGTTTTAGAAGTAAAAAGAGTGGTGGGTGGAAATTGGAAGCCAAAAAGTCCTACCAAATGTACTTTGTTCCATTTTTAGATAATTAACACATGCTAGGAATGTTTGTACATGGTATGCTCTCTCCTCAATTATGGAACAAAATTTGCTTTTAAAATAAAAAATGGAGAAAAAAAAAAAAAAGAAGAAAAGGTAGATTTATATAAGTCTTTTAGAAGAAGAATAGTTCTTCCATGAAGCATGGAAATTCTTCTACCGTCCAAATGCCATCAAGAATAACCACTATTACATAACAACTTTATCATGATTAATTATAAAGCTTATGCTTATTATAGTGGACACAATATGAGGTCCTCGCCTTTTATACCATCGGTACGGTGTGAACGTGCTTTATTTTTTTTTTTTGAACAAGTGTGCAAGTGCATTTCAGTGTCTAATAGTTTCGAATTTGAATCATTTTATTTTTATTTTTATTTTTAAGTCAAATTTAAAATTTTCAAAATTAAATTATAACAAGTAATATATGAATGGATCAACAAATTGGATTATTCTATAATTTTGAGTTATTTTGAATTTAAATTAATTTAAAATTCTCTTTAATTTTATTTATACAAGGTTCGATCAATTTTTTTGACTAAATTAAAAAGAACAGCTCTAATTAAGTATATCAAATGACACCTACCATTTGATTAGCATATATTTATATACAAATTGGTCAATGTTCAATTAGAAATGCTACTCATTTCATTATTTCCCGTCACTTAAAAATTATTCTTTAAAAAAAAAAAAACCCGTTCTTTACAACTCTTATTAGTTTTGGACATGATGAGAATAATCAGGAAGTGGAGAGAAAAAATAAGAAATTGATGGGACCCTAATTAAGGGAGATATAATCAGGGATGGATGCAAATTGGTGTAAACTCAAAAATTATTGAATCAAATTAATTTAGTTAGTTGATTTAATTTAAATATAAATTAAGTTTAATGTTGTTAAAATTTGACAGATTTTGTACTTATTCTATTTTTTAGATAAAAAATTTTTCGTTAAATGGAAGCAACTCGAATTTATTTGAAATCAAATCAAAATATATTAAATCCATACTAAATCAAATCAAAATGTTTCAACTTTATTTAAAATTTATTATTTATATTAAAAAATATTAATTCAATTACATTCAATTGGTATTTTTAAAATTTAATTTTTTTAGTGTTAGTCAATTCGATTTAATTAAATTTGATTTGAACCAAATGCTTACTCCTAAATATAATTATATCAAGCAATAAAAACAATTTTAGTCTTGTTTTTCTTTCTTTTTTTTTTTTTTCCTGAGAGATAACCTTTATTTTTCAATTCATGGGGTTAATTTGTTTTATTTTCATAGTCTCATTGAGGTGTGAATGCACGTCTACCTCAAAATCCTTTTTTTTTTTTTGCCAAAAAGATAGAAGCTTATAATTTCAAGGTAACAAAGTTGATACAACAACAGTAAGCGGTTAATACAATCCTGAAGCCAACTCACTTGAAAAGTAGGGAAGGAGTTGAAAACATCATCATGAAGGGCTTTCTTGGCTAACAAATGAGCCGCTCAATTACAATCCCTATACACAAAGCTAAAAGTTGCAGAAGCAAAGTGTGAGGAGTAAACCTCAATATCTGCTAATGGTGTGGCTACCTCTTATGGAGCTTCAATTAGTTCGTTTGCAGCTTGGACGATTTGCTTGGCGTCACCATCAAAAATGACATTCGTGGTTGCTTTCAGACTAGCTAAGACAACCGCTTCTCTAAGCGCCAGAGCTTCCAAAAGAGTGGGATTGAAGATATCTCTGAATCTTCTTGTGCCAGTGTAAAGGATAGACCCTGAGTAATCTCTAGCAACAACACCTATTGCTCCTAATGCCTTATCCTTGTCCACTGCAACGTCAAAATTGAATTTGATGCATCCATAGTCAGACGATTACTAGCTTCCAATCCCAAATCTAACCTTTACAGTTGACGTCTCCTTAAAATCCAAATTAAAGCTTGCTTTTCTGTATGCTAAATGAATAATAGAAGAATATGTTGTTTTCTTTCCCGTTCTCTTTTGCTTATGTTTTTCTTTTTTCTTTTTTATTTTTAAAGGATAAGATACTGCACATAGATGCAAAATTATGATCCTTTCACATTAAAAAACTGCTCTAGATACTATACCCAACAAAACTATATATAAAACAAACATAGTCATTTTATAGCGCATCAAGTTTTTTGTTGAATCACATAATTTAAAATCGTTAGATCACTTATTTTTTTATTCTAACCATGGATCAAATGACTGGTAACTTACTAAGTAGATAAAATAATATAAACAACTTATCTTGCTATCTTTTTTATCTATTACTATTATATTCACCTAATTGTATTTTTTTTTTTCAAATCTCTTTCACAACCAAAATTATATTCTGACCATTTAAAAGAGGAACAACTGCTATCAATGATCACATCTTCAAATCCACGAAATAATAATTTATTGTTTTCATAATTTCAATTTATTGCCTATTTTAACTAATTAAATGTGATCGAGTCAGGAGGATATGGTAAGGGAGGAGATGATGGTGGAGGTGGACGTGGAGGTAGAGGTAGCAGTGGCGGGTTCGGTTCAAGTACTAGATAAGGGTCAGGCTTTGGGTCTGGCAGTGGGTCAGGATATGAGTCTAGTATTGGGCAAGGTGGTGGTAATGGAGGCAAAGGAGGTGGTGGTGATGGAGGAGGTAGCTTAGGAAACAAAAGTGGGTCAGGTCCGGATTTGATAGTGGGAGTAGGTCTGGATTTGGAAGTGGAGAAGGAAAAGACAAAGGTGGAGGTGGAGGTGGTGGAGATGGCGGTAGTGGTGGTGAAAATGGTAATTGGTTGGGTTATGGTTTAGGGTTTGAATTGGGTTATGGAAAAGTAGAGGATGATCAAGGTTATTTATGAAAAAAAATAAGGGGGTAGGGAAGGAATACTTTATGATTATATAGAAACTTAGTTGAATCTAGCATTTTGTATGTTTTGGAATAAAGTTGCAGCTCTTCTATCACTGCTTCCGTATTCATGATACGGTGTTGTTTATGACTTTCTTACCTACATAAAGTTTTTCCTTTTTTTTTTTTCAAAAAAAGATTCTTAATAAGTACATTACTTTTACATGCATGATGAATATATATGATAAATGGATAAAACATATTTAAGTTGGACAATTTTGAGACATGTATTACTTGGATGAATTATGGTCATGTTATTTTTTGAATTTATTAAGTCAAATAACTCTTAATTTTAATAATTTTAAATAGAAATTATTATTATGATTTTGAAGTCAATTTTAAATAGGCAAATTTTGTTTCTTATTCCAAGCTTAATTTCCTCTTATTTTATTATACCCGATCAAGTCACATTTAATCAATTATACCCACCCATCCAAATTTATCAACTTGTAATGGGTGCCTCTATTCTGATATTTGACATGTATAGACCTCACTATTTTCCTAACCACTTAACACAACCTGATTAGCAAGTTAAAATATTATCCATGATTAAAGGTAAAATTCAAGTTCATATATGTTGTAGTTAATGAATTTACAAAACATGTGTTGCATTGGTCTCTTATGTTTCCCTCTCTTCTCTATCCCACATTGATTACAAAAACTTCTTTTGAGGTATTTATATAGACGAGACGTGCCCCGCCTCACAGGCGGTGGAGGGTCCATAAACTTCACGAGCATGCTTGAACCAAGTTGAGTGCGAGTGCAGTGTGGTCAAAGAAATTATAATTTATTTAAATGTTTTTTATTATAAGTTACGACACATGAAAATTTAAATTTTGAATTCTATAACAACTCCATAAATCTCCATTTTAATGCACTTTATTATCAGTTACCATTTTTATTTCAATAAATGGTTAGTTGTCGTTTTTATTCTTATTAATGATTTTATAGTCATTATTCTCCTTATATAAGGATGTGCATTCTTTTCAAGATATACCAAAACAATTCTTTCCTTCCTCTTTATTTTCCTTTCTTATTTCTGAGCAATATATTGTCAAATTAGAGTGTTGGTTTTCGACCTTTTCTCTGTGCAAGTTAGGATCGAGGTAGAGGAGGATTTTGGGCCCGTTTTATGCTGGGGATATTGTAGCTTTATTTTGCTTGCTCATAACTTAGGCAGAGCTGCGAAACGTCTTAAAAAAACCAACCTAATCCGCTACTCAACCTAAGTAAATTGTCGTTTTTATTCTTTCATTGTTCCAACAATCTACAAACTAGGTGCATTGTAGCAAAAGCTAAACTAATAACAACATGTCTCAATGTTTTTTTAAAATATGTCTTTATCTAAAAATAAATACAACTAACATTTTTTTTTCTTTACTAGGTTCGCAAAGGATAGAGAGAATAAGATGTTTTAAGAAAATTACTATTTAATTCCTTAGATTTTGTGTAATTTACTATTTGTCTCCTTTTCTTTTACATTGTTGTTAAATGATATTCTATATTTTAGTTCTTTTAAACTTATTACTATTTAAATTTTAAAAATTCTTGTGTAAACTAAATTCACTACGTAAGATAGTGAACTATATAATAAAAAAAGATTTATATGATACATTTTAGATATGAATTTATAAAAATTATGATAAACAAGAAAATCAAATAATTGATTTTTATGATTGGATGATTCATGTTAAACTCAGTTTACATTATAATTTTCCTAAATTTCCATTAAGTGAATATAAAATATTATTATTATGTAGTCCCTTAAATTTGATAATATTAATTGTTGAGTCCATCCTTTTTAAAATCTTATTGTGTAATCCTTTGTAATGAATTATATTAATTAATTAATCATTTTATTAATTTTCATATTTTCATTAATCAATTTTAAAGTTAACAAAAATGCATAATGATGCCAAAATATTAAAGCAAATAAAATTATTTTGAGAAAAATGAAATAAAATTCACAATTTTTTTGACTATACAAAGCATATATATATATATATATATATATATATATATATATATACACACACGTGCGCGCGCACATAGATACAAACACTCACATATTCTACTAACACATATCTCACCAAATTATTCTTATCACAAATCATTCATGAGAAAAAGAAAAGAGATGCAGCCATGTCAATGAGGAAAAGTGATACCAAACAAGAAAAAAAGACAGAGAACAAGAAAACAAGTTCACCATTTATATTAAAAAAATTAATGTATGACAATTTAAGCAAAATTTTTCCATATTTTCATCCAAAAAATTTTGACTATTTGTATTGAAAAATCTTGATTTTTATAGGTTTTGACTGATTTTTTTTTTTTTTTATGAAAAATAAGAACTTCATTCATACAATTATGTAATTTGATAATTTACAAATATAATAATATAATAATATATCAAAAAATATGAAAATAAAAAATTTGAATATATCTATAATAGTCTCTAATCAGAATAACTAAACACTTAAAATTAAAACTCAATAGGAAGTACGCTCAACTCAGTAAATCACAAGTTGACTGTCATGGTCTTTAAATTAGCCCGATAGTCTAAATATCATTGATATGTTGAAGCATACCATCAAATGTAAAAATAAAATTTTATGAAAAAGGAACATATAATTTCAAAAAAGATAATAAAAATTAGAATAGATTCAATAAATAAATAGATATAAACTTTATTCATCAAAATAAAAAATGAAACAGAAGAAAATTAGCAACCAAAATTTAAACTAAAAAACAATTTAGTTAAAAAGTTAAACTGAAAAAGGGAAAAGAAGAATAAAAGGTGGGTGACAAATTTAGGACATAGATGAAAAGAAAAAATTTGTTTAGATTTAAGTATATTTTGATTACAAATTTTAATTTTATGAAATATTTTTGTTTAGCAAAAAAGTATAAATATTGAAATGCAAAGATTTCACTAATTACATATTAAGTGTGAAGAAACTAACTAAATTAAATTTGATGTGCTTGTAGTTAAATATTTATAAAAGTATAAATAAAATAAATAATGGATAAAATTTTCCTATGCTGCAATTGCATTCCTAAATGTAAAAATATGAAATGGCTAATCTTAAAATAATAATAGTAGAAAGAGTAGGAACTAAAGTGCTCTGTTTGGTTTAGTAATTAGTAATTAGTGGTTAGTGATTCACTGGTTAACGATCAATGATCAAGGTCAATAATTGGTTGTGAATAATCAATAAATATAAAATGTTTAATAATTTAATGATCAAATTTGTGACTATATTATAAAATGAGAAAAAAATAATTCTTTTTATATTTTAAATAAATTCATATACAATACACATTTGTATAATGGTAAATAATAATAAATATAAGGTTAATGCTAAAAAAAAAAAATGCCAGTTTTTATATTTCAAATGTTGTGCTTGTTTGGTTTGGTGTTTGCTTATTGGTGTTCACCCATTGAGTATCAAACGCTAAAAAAAAAAAAAAAGATAATAACATGAAGCACCCTTTTTACTTCCTAAAGACATTTATGTCCCACGTTTATTAGAAGGATAATTTGGTACATGTAAATTTACTTTTTTACGATATCTTTGTTTTTCTTTACAATTTTATGGTTATTGCACTAATTACTCTGTTGCATCATTCTTCTTTCCACCATTATCATAATAGCCTATATTGTCACTACCATTCCCATTTTAGTTTGTGGACGTTATCATGATTAGCTATTTTTTCATGAAGACATGTTGAATTAATATTGTACATTTTCACATTTATTCTCAATTGGTATGATATTTTTCTATATCTTTTGATAAGTCTGTTGTAATTAATAGTAATTTGCTAATTTTAAGGAAGTTAGTAAGCCCTAAGTTTGACAGGTGAGCGTGTGTGGAAAAGTGTTGCAATGGGTAGGAAATGTGATGAAAGTATATCTCCACTGAAACGAAGTGTTAAAGGTTGAAGGAAATTTGATGTAAGTAAATCACCATTAAAGTGAGGCATGGAAGGTTGTAGGAAGTTGACGGGGAAGTTGGAAAAAAGTGTTAGTTTTGAGAAGAAATTGTTTAGTTTGAAGCAAAAGATTATTGATGATAGTGATTTCAAAGAAGAAAGTCCTAGGGTTGAGAAATTGAAACAGAGTAAGCATTTGGTTAGTGAAGAGGTAGTTAGGAAGGTCTTAATTTTTGGGCATTCAGTTGCGATTTAACATGTAATTTTTTGGATTTTTTTGGTTTTATTTTATTTTGATTTTTGTTATTTATTTATTATTAATTTATGGTTTACTTCTTTTGTTTTTTTTTGATTTGTCTATTGCTGACGATTTTTTTTGCCTTATTTTGTGTTTATTTATATGATTATTTTTATTGTTTAGGTATTGTTGACTTGTGGTTTATTTTATAGGTTTGATATTGATTTGTTAGTTTTGTAATTTTTTGGTTTATTATATGTTGTTTTTAATTATTTTTCTTATTGTTTTTGATTTTGTAATCTATTTTATTGTTGTTTTATTGATTAATGGTTTATTTGTTGTGTTGTTTTGTTTCTTCAACTTTTGATGTCCTTTTTTTCTTTTGGTGATTTGTACTATTGCTTTGTTGTTTATTTGTTATTGATTTGTGTTTTGATTTTGTTGTTATGATGTGATATGTTAGTTTGAAATATTGTAGTTTACTCTGTATTGATGTTTGGTTGATTTTTAATTTATTATTTGTTGATTTGTCGTTTTTTACTTGCAGGGTAAGAAGTATAAGGTAGATTCTGATGAATATTTTATGGCGAGAATTACTAATCATTTTGATTACAAGGTGATTAAGAATTTGAAGGAGTATCTCACAGAGAGCCGGTTGAATTTGTTTAGAGAGAGTTGTTTTAAGAAGTTTTTGTAATTGGGGAATTTCAAGTTGCAAGTGCAACTTATTCATTCTTTGCTTTTGTGGGAAGTTAAGCAACCAAACCTAGATGAGTTATGGTTTTGTGTTGGGGGAAAAATGCTGAGGTTTGGCTTGGAAGAGTTTGTTGTTGTTATAGGGATAAAATGTGCAGGTGAGTGTGATAAATTGAAATTTTGTGAGGTTTCTATTGGAATTTTGGAAAGATATTTTGGTTCTTTGAAGAAGGTGAACACATAAGTTATTGAAAATTATTTTTTATCAAAAAGTAGGAGTGATGACAAGAATATGGTCAAGAATATTTTGTTGAGATGTTTTTGTTTAGCAATTTACCTATTATGGTTGTGGATATGAGCAATATTAGTACTTTTGACAAAGAACAATATAATGATTATCCTTGGGGGAAAGAAGTGTTTGAGATGACAATTGAAAATTTAAAGAGGCAGGTGGTTAGGAAAGGGAAGAAGTTGGTGGATTTAAAAGCTAAAGAGTGAAGAGCATCCCTTATTATAGGTTGGTTGATTTTCTCTTAACTCTTTAGATTTAGTTCTATGAGTGTTGTCCTATAATGGTGGATAAGTTTTGTATATTTACTGGTAGTTGTATCCTTCATATGTTGAATTGGGCTTGTAGTTATTCTGTCAATATTGTTGAACTTCAAAGGAAAGTTTTTAATTTGTTTGCTGAAAAGGTAATTTCTTTCTTTTTTATTTTTGTTTAATTTTAGTTTAAGGCTAATTTTTTTTATTTTTGATGTTTTTGTATGTGTTTTTATTTTTTCCAGTTGAGGTTGGAGAATATTTCTACTACTGATAAGGAGAAAGCAGAGTTGAAATTGAATGGTTTTTTTGAAGAAATTTGATCAAACTAGTGTTTTGGAGGGCAAGAGATCTTATGGGGGGTATCTAGAGATGATATTCCTAATTTAATTGGTTATAAGGGTCCTTGTTTTTCATTTCAAATGAGTTAGAGAAGTTGCAAGAAAAGTTGGATGAGGTGGTGAGAAATTAGGGAAAAATGCAAAAGCAGTTGGATTTAGTGATTACAGATGAAGACAAGATAAATTTAGGTATCACTTATTTTCAAAGTTTTCTAAGCAAGTATTTGAAAAGTCAATTTGGTTCAATTTATTTTGAGTTGGCTTTCATAAAGTTAAAACTTGAGGTATTTTTTTTTTCTAATTAGTTGTTTATTGTAATATATGTATTTCTTCTTATTATTTTTTTTTTAATTTCATGTAAGGTGTAGGTGGAGTAGGTGGTGTGAAGGATTCTAATGATGATAATGATGATGAAGTTTATTAGTTATTGGTTTTATAAAATTTTTTTTTTGATTTCAAATGTATTTGTTTTTATGTTGTTTTGATGTGTTTCTTTTGTTTACTTAGGATGGAGGGAAGGATGAAAGTGATTTTGATGTAAATAAAGCTTGTAATGGCAATGATTTTAATGATAAACATGATGGAGTTTTGGATAAGAAGGTATATTTAATAAGTATGTGTTTATTTTTTGTTGATTTGTTTATTTTTAGTTGTTGATTTTGTTATTTCATTGTTATATATATATTGTATTATTTGTTTGTTTGTTGTTTATATTTTATTATGTTTATTTATGATTTATTTGAGTAATGTTATATATATATATATATATAATTAAATGGTGTTTTATTTTATAAGATGATGAGAACAGTGGTAGTGGTGGAGGTGGTGCTGGAGATGTTGCTAATGAGAAAAATGATCATGATAGTAAGATGAATGAGGAAGACATAAATGTGGGACAAAGTGCTAGAAGAGAAGTTGGCTTTTCTGATGGTTATCAGAGAAAGTTTAATAAAATTGATATGAAGGACATGCCATCTTCTTCTTTTATTGATGAGTTGGAGGTAACCATTGTTGCTGCTACAAAAGCTATACAGGAGCTGAAATCTTATAGGGTCATTTTCTTTGTCATTTTTATTATTTTTTTGGTGTCATGTTTCATTCTATTTGTTTGAATTATTATGTTATATTGATTTTTTGTTTTGTAATTATTACTTGATTTTACAATTAATGGCATGAAAAAGTGGTGAAATGGTTGTTATTGATGTCTCACCTCTTCAGAAAAGGGCTATGAAACCTTAAAGTTTGTATAAATCTCATTTTCTGAATTAGTTTGGGTCATCAAACTCTAGAAAGAAGTTGAGGACGAAGAGAGGACAAAAGGTTGGGAAAACAAAACATGTTCTATTTGGTTCTTGTCTTTTGGATGAGAAGTTAAGTTATTGGCCTGATGACGAAAAATTGGATGAATTTGAGTCTTGGATTAAGGAATGTGTTTTTAACAAAAAAACTAAAAGGTAGTACATTATGCCAAGGTTGTTTAACTTTTATGTATTTGTTATTTTTTTAATTTTTTTTCTTATAGTAGCTTAATCTACTCAAAGAAACAAATCTCATAGAGCCTATTTTTGATTTGGGGGTTACTGTTATGAGTGAGAAAACATGGTTTCCTTAATTATTCTATAGAGGACAATATTTAAACTCAACTGTATATATGTTTATCTTTGGTTTATTATATATTTATCTTTGGTTTATTATATATTTATCTTTTGTTGACTTGTTATATGTTATAATGGAATGGAATACAAATTTGTTATATGTTTATCTTTGGTTTATTATATGTTTATCTTTTAGTTGACTTTATTATATAATGGTGTGGAATGAGTTAGGAGTCTTTTATATGTTATTATATGCTTATCTTTTGTTTATTATATGTTTATTTTTAGTTGACTTTTTATATGTTTGTCTGGAATGATATATAAATTTTTATATATTGGTATATGTTATTTTTTATTATATGTTTATTTTTGGTTTTCTTTTTATATGTTTTTCTTAGTTTATGTTTTATATTAATTCTTTTCTTTTTTTTTTTTGTTTATTAGTGGCATATGGATGTATATTTTATTATTTGAGGAAGAAGGAGAAGTACAACAGTAAGAAGTGTTGGACTAGGATGGTTAATCTTAAGTCTAGAACTTCTTTTGATATTGACAAAGGAGATTGATCATTACTAATGTTTTTATTAAGTGTTGATTTTGCAGAAAAATAAGTCTCTCAAGTTAAGTTGCAAAAAAATCTCTCTAACTCCAAAGTGGCTCGCGACCGCAATCAAGGATTCACGATCATGACTCTTGAGAATACTTGCCAAAAATTAGACAGGCTAAATCACGGAGTCATTCTCGGTCGCAAACAAGCAAAATGAAACAAACCAAAAATGACAGACGAATTCGCGGTCTGTGTGTCGTCGGAGTTGCGACAACGAATTACAAAAAGCTTCAAAAGGGAAAGAAGTCCACAATCAGAGCTTGACAAGTGTTCTAGGAAGCCGTTGGAAGTCAAAAATCGCAAAGGCTACATGTTGGTAGCAACCGGGATTTGAGAAGTGAAAGTTGCATAATTTGGCAGGCTATTTCGTAGTCAGGATCACGGTCTGTATAATGAAAATCACGACCGCAACTTATGCTGGCTGAAGAAATATAATTACTATATTTTCCTGAAGCACTAATGAAAAGCTGCCACGTGAACTAACCGTTATACTAGCTGTTAGACACAAAGCCGCAACTTTTGACTTTCGTAAGGAAAATGTGAACTAGCCGTTAGACACAAAGCCGTAACTTTTGACTTTCGTACGGAGAATTGGAAATCACCAATGGGAAGCTGACACATGGACTAGCCGTTATACTAGTCATTGAACTAGCTGTTAGTCTCTTTGGTGGAATTTGGGTATAAATACTCCACCAAACATTGATAAATAAAAAAGGTTAAGAAATTCATTATCAAGAAAAAAAGCTCTCAATCTTTGCTACTCATTTCTTTCAACTTTCTTTATAAGATTATTAATTATTGGGTGTGAGCATTAAACACCATATTGTAAGGTTATTATGTGAGCTTGTAAAACACATCAAGATAGGTTTTAGTGTGAGCCTTGAAAACACTTGTAAAAAGTTTTTGTGTGAGCCTGTAAAGCACAAGTTGTAAGGTTTGGTGTGAGCCTAAACACCAAGTTGAGTGTGAGCTTCTAAAACACTAGTGATTGAGTGAAATACCCAATTGGTGAATTAGGGAGTGGACGTAGGGTTGGTTAATACCCGAACTACTATAAATCGTTTGTCTCAATCTTCTCATTTTTCCTCCTCACTTCTTTATTTTTAGAAATTGTCATACACCAATTCAACCCCTCTTCTTAGTGCCAAGGGCCAACAAGTGGTATCAAAGCAAGGTTTTCACATATCAAACCTTCATTGGGTGAAACAAGATCATGGCACAGGAAGCAATCCACTCACACCTAAGGCCACACTTTGATGGAACCGACTATACTCATTGGAAGTATAGGATGGAAATCTATCTTGACATATATATAGTGGATCTTTGGGATGTAGTCATCAATGAATGGAAGCCACCCACAAAGGTTGTGGATGGTGATAAAAAGCTGATTCCAAGAGAAGAATGGGTTGAAGCTCATAAAAAGTTCAATGGGAGAAACAAAAGAGCAATGACCATTCTCCTAAGCTCACTCTCTAGAGAAGAGATTAGAAGAGTGCAACACTGTCAAACAACTCATGCCATTTGGAAGACTCTAGAGAACTATCATGAAGGCACAACTCTAGCCAGGTCAAGCCGTTTAGAAATGTATGTCACTGAATGGAAACTCTTCATGATGAAAGACAATGAGAGCATCACAGAAATAACAAACAGGTTCTTGTCCATTGTCACCAACATGAAGAAATTTGGAAGAACTCTTACTATCTATGAGGTAAACACAAAAATCCTTAAAACTTTACCTCTAGATAAATTTGGTGATAGAGTGTGCAACATACAAGAATCCAATCTAGAGATTGGAAAGGTCCCAACATATGTGCTAATTTGCAAACTCTTGACTCATGAGTTGGCCTTACAAAAAGATGAACAAATGAAGAAGCTAAGGGGCCAAGGAGAAAAGCTAGAAAAGAGAACAATGGCTCTCAAAGCAGCAATCAAGGAGAAGGAAGTAGACACTTCCTCAAGTGATGAAGATA
>CATIWR010576295.1:0-33149 GCA_949677035.1 Omphalea diandra | reverse complement strand
TTTTTGAAAAGTATCTTGTATTTGACATTTAATATAATTAGTTAATCGAATTTGTAAATCAAATAAAAAATTAAATTATTTTTAATATACAAAAATTAAATTAAAAAATATTTTTCAAATTTTTTAAAATATTAAATAATTTATAAAATAATAGTATAAACACATCATAAGTATGCAAATTATCACTAACTATATTTAATTATTGATCATCATCATTTCAATCACATTGACAATAAGTTTATTAGTCAATGTATTATTTTATATGTATTTTAATATTTAATAAAATTGATAAATATAAAAAAATTTATAGTCAATTTTTTCTATAAATTGAAGTAAAATTAATATTTTTCATTATACTTCAAACATCGTAGTATAATTTTATATTTTTTTTAGTAGTACAACTAAATATAAAATATTTTCATAAAAATATTTTTGTCAACAAGTATTTCCAATAAACAAAAATAAGCCGTAATATTAAATATATTTCTGATACTCAATATCAAATCTCCTTGTCAATAAAAAATAAAGGCATTTTTCATCAAGCTTGAAGGCTTAAGACTTCAGTTTCCAAAAAAAAAAAAATAAATAAATTAAGACTTCAAGTATATGCTTTTTATGGTATATTTTTGCTTCTACCACTATGGTAACAAAGAACGTTGATTCTCATAACCAAATTGAATCTAACTAAATTATATATTAATTTATTTTTTATTTTAAGTATTAATTGAATTGAATCAAATAAAATTTTAATTAAGAATTGAAACTAATCAAAATTGAAATATTTAATTCAATTATTGATTATAACTACAATAATTATTATGAAATAGAGAAATGGTTAAGTTGAAAAAATTAATTAATGTTCATTGATAATTATAAAACATCAAGTATTATGGATTTTTTCTAAAATGACATCTAATTTGGAACGGAGAGAGTATCATTTTAGAAAAAAAAATTGTCTCAATATAATTATTATTCTACATTATCAATATAACATTAATTATTTTTTTTCTAAATTTACCTTCATCATCATCATTTCCTATCTCTCATATAACTAAATGTTTTTTATTAGTGTTAGTGTAAAGTTTTAGTTAAATATAATTAAGGGCATATTAGTCAACGTTAATTAAAAATATTTCTAATTAATTATTTTTTAATCCAAGTGCAAACTCAAGTTTTCCACATACATATATATTCTATTTGTTTCACAATATATATCATTTTAGAAAAAAAAAGTTCAATATAATTGTCATTCTACATTACCAATGTAACATTAATTGTTTGTTTTCTAAATTGACCTTCATTATTATCTCCTCTTTCATCTAATTAAATATTTTATTATTAATGTTAGTGTAAGGTTTTAGTTGAATATAATATATTAGTCAATATTAATTAAAATTATTTTAATTAATTTTTTTATTAATCTAAGTGTATAACGTTAAAAAAACTGATATTATGAAATGGATAAAGTATATATTGTGAAATTATTTTATTAATCTAAGAGTTTTCAATGGTTACTTCTCTATGGATGGTCAATATTTTTTATAACTAAATAATAAATGTTTTGATAGTTTTCGGTGTAAATATTAATTGTCATTATATATTACTCAATCCGTTTCAAAATATATATTGTTTTAAAGAGAAATTGTTGTTCTATAATACTTAATGTTTTACAATTATCAATAAATATTAATTAATTTTTTTCAACTTTACAATTTTTCTCTTTTATAATAATTATTTTTTTAGAGTGCACAATAATTTATAAAATAATTAATTGAGGGTAACATAGTTTTTTTTATATATAATAACACCTATTAAATACAAATTCTTAATATATGTGTAAAAATCTTAAACGACATATATTAAGGAACAAATGAAGTAATAATGTAACATTAATTGCTTGTTTTCTAAATTTACCTTCATCGTCATATCCTCTCTCATCTAATTAAATAGTTTTTTTATTAATATCAGTTTATAGTTTTAGTTGAAGACAATTAAGGATATATTAGTCAATATTAATTAAAATTATTTATTTTTTAATCTAAATGTATAACCTTAAAAAGACATATATTGCGAAATGGAGGGAGTGTATATTATATATATATATATATATATATATATATATATATATATATATATATAAGAGTTTTCAATAGTTACATCTTCATGAATGGTTACTTTTTTTTAATTGAATAATAAATATTTTATAGTTTTTAGCGTAAAATATTAATTACAAGTTATAATAATCAAAATCATTATATTTTAATAAAAAGACTAAAAATATGGTAATTATAAATAAATAAAAATTGCAGTAACTATGAAAATATCATCCCACTCTATATATATATCATGTTTAAGGAGTTATCGTAATTGATGTCAAATTATATTTGTTTTCATCAAAAAAAATTATATATATTTTATTGGTGAATTTTGCGATGTTATGTAAAAATTTAAATTATGTGTAATTTATTTGTTATTTATGATAATTTTATAAAAATAAAAAATATTAAAACAATAAAAATTATGATATATATTAATAAAATTAATATTTTAAAAATATATTAACTGTAACATCAAATATAATTTTACATATAACACTAATTTTTACTTATTTTATTATTTTGCTTTGTACTCTTTCAAACAAAAGATGAAAAGGAAAAAAAAAAAAACCAGTATTCTGGAAATGCCGCAATTCAACGCTGAGTGCCGCACCCCAACAAACCCTTCAAAAGACACTTCACAACCTTACTATTGCATTACCACGTACCAATGTTATTAAAATTAGATGGAATTGGTTTAGTATCCAATTGAATTAATTTGATTCAATTATATAAAAATATCATATTTTAAAATTAAAGTATTATACTTAAAAATAAGTATATGAATAAAAAAATCATTTAAAAATAAGAAAAATAATTAAATTTAAAATTTTAAAAAATATTTCAAACATCTAAAAGTCAATTTAAAAGATAATACAAAATTGAATTTTTATAATATTTAAAAAATTTATATCAAAACAACGTGGTTTTAATTGAACCCAGTCAATGCAATTACATAGATATTTTTCTTTAATTTGATTGATTTTGACCAAATTTGACTATTTTTTATCGATTTAATTTTGATTGCTAATCAAATTGATTTATTGATTAATTTTAATTTAATCGATTTAACTAATCTATTCAATTTAATTTTTAAAATACTGCTAGAAATAAACAAGATAAATATATATTTAATTATAATCTTAATCTAATTATCAAGAGAATTTATCCTTTTTTTAGTCGATTAAGATTTCGAGTGTGATATGATACTTGAGAGGTAATTGTCGAATATATACATTAAATATTAAGATTTATCAGTAAAATCCATTGATGAAAGATTTTAATTTTAATACATAAAATCGGGGGCATTAATCGTAGCCACTAGGGATCACTTGCAATCTAATAGTTTTATTTTGTCTTATCAAGAAATTTTTCCATAATAGTTTTGGTACATAATGGTAACATTATATTAGCAATAAATAAGATATGACAAAAAATAAATAATATTTCAATTATATTCGGTCTTTTCATTCTGTTAAAAAATGGGAACAACGAGATATTTTGAGTTTGAATTCTCCTCTTCAATAATTTAGTGAGTGTTTCACTTTTTATGATGAGAATTAAAGAGAGAGTGTTGCAGTCTATTATGTAATCTATAACATATAGAATTTTTAATGAATCAAATATAGCCTATTTATTTTTTATATTTAGTGATATTAAATTTTATATTTATAATAACTCTATATTTAATTTTTAGTGATCAAATATATGTGTAATTTAACACTATTATCATAGTATTTAACTATTTTAAATTTACTATATAATTATAAAAAATAAAATTGATATAAACTTCAATATTATTAAATATATAAAAATAATAAATATTAAATTAAATTTTGTCTATTTTTTTAAATAATACTCTCAGTTTTAAAAAGGTTGTCACCAATCATTTTTTTACATTATTTAAGAAGTTACATTTAATGTTTTATCAATTCATAATTTATAATATATTTTTTATTTATACATTCAATTATATTTAATGAGAAAATAAATGTATTTTACTAGTTTGATAATTAATGAGAGTAAATTTAAAAAATTAGGTATAATTAATGAAAGTTATATGTATTTTAAAGTTCCAATTATTTGTACTTTCAGTGAAAGAAATTAT
Source organism: Omphalea diandra (assembly GCA_949677035.1). Taxonomy (NCBI): domain Eukaryota; kingdom Viridiplantae; phylum Streptophyta; class Magnoliopsida; order Malpighiales; family Euphorbiaceae; genus Omphalea; species Omphalea diandra. The sequence continues at coordinate 28,946 of CATIWR010576295.1, read as the reverse complement.
AAAATGAGTACACATAACTGAAACTCTAAATATAATTTATTTACACATTTTTTAAAATTTTTTTACACTTTTCCTGTAATATAAAATATATTCAAAAAATAAAAATGAACGATTTTTTAAAATCGGAGAACATAATAAAATATGATGTAGCACAGTACCACCCACCTTCGTCCTATTATTAATTAATTAGCAGCAATAAAACGTGGTTCCCAGTTTCAGAGTTTGTTCCCTCTTCAACACAACATCAACGGTGGAGAGTGGAGACCACGAAGCCAAGTTGAGATATTAATAATTTATTACTCCATTTTTCTTTCTTTAAAGCAATTATAATTGCCTTTTAATCAGAAAATATATAAAAAAATAATTTTCGCAAAATAAATAGAGAATGTTCACAAATCAAATGATGTTAACCACAAACGCATAATCCAATTGGTTAGTTCACAACCAATAATAGATTCAGTTGTGATATATGTTGCGGTGTATAGTTATTTATATCCGAAAAAGATTAATTAAAATGATTCATTAAATTAATATTTTAAAATTTTGAATTAAAATATGATATCCAACTCATCAATATATTTCTCATAAAATAATTTTTAGATGCAATTAACAGTTGATAATTGACATATATTAAGTATTTAATAAATAATTTTTAACTATTACTGCTTGTTTGTTTGTTAAATGATTAATCTGTGTGTATATATATATATAAAATAAATTAATACTAATACAAAAACATATTAAAATAACATATTATTCATATTTAAAATAATCATTAAGAGTACAATTCACTTTAAAAATTCATAATTTTATATTATTTTTCTTTAATTATGGTATATTACGAAAATATTGATTAAAAAGTTTAATTTTATATAAATGAATATGTTAAATATTAATTTTTAGAATATGAAATGATTTCAAAAATTATTTTAAAAAGTTCAATAATTATTTATTATTGATGTGAAAGAAATTAATACACAGTTTCTTAAGCGTTAAATGTCCAAACGGACATAGATTTTCAATGCTTTGTGGTGAGAATTATAAATTGAATTAGTTACAGAGCTTATAATATATTAAAAACTATTATTTATGTGTGCTACAGTAACATCAATTTAATCCGTTTAATTAAACTCGTTTTTTAAATAAAAATCATTCATTTTGAACTTCTATAGGCCACTTTTTATTTTTTAAAAAATTTTTAATTTTACTTTCAATTCCTATTTGGATTATGATTTTATTTTTTCATTTATTTTAAACTTTGGATGCTTATATAAGTCTTTATAAAGTCATTTAAATATTCATTCAATAATATTATAAAATTATTCATTGTAAGTTCAAATTATTCAAAGAGGGAAAAAAAGAAGCAAGATGAAATTAAGTGACTCATTCATTTATTGGCAAATTATGCATATCAATTTGGATTGGGTTGAAAATGTACATTCTCCTGTTTTTTTTATTGTTTAGCTGAAAATTGCACTGTCCTCTTTTTTTTTTTTTTGTTTAATAATAATTCCTATTTGCTCAAAAAAGGGTAAAAAAAAAAAGAAGAAAAAAAAGACAAATTTGGTATCCGTTAAAAAATGAAAATTTGATGATACAAATTTTTTTAATTACATTTTAGTGTTGCAATTTAACAAGTAATCATCAGGTTTTATATATATTAAATTTTAATTTGGTCCTTAAACTTATTATCAAGTTACAAAATTATCCAAAATTAATTTTTTTATTAAAATTAAGTAGAGTTAATATCATTTTTTAAACAATTGAGTTAATTTTCTAAAAAAAATTAATAGAAAAAAAAATCCAACTTATTAATAGGTAACCATCGGGTTTTATAGATTAAATTTTAATTTGGTTCTTAAACTTATTATCAAGTTACAAAATTATCCAAAATTAAATTTTATTAAATTTAAGTAGAATTAATATTATTTTTTAAATATTTAGTTAATTTTCTAAAAAAAAGTTTGTATTTTTAAAAAATAAAAATTTAAGGAGTTATTAAAATATGGATAGTTTTTATTGTTTATTATTTGTTATTTTCTTATTCTATAAAAAAATAGAAAGTATCATAGATTTATTTGTCTCTTAACAAAATAAAGAAAATAATAATAATAATAAATTAGGTTAAATAATTTTACTTCTTAATAATAAGTTTTAGAATCAAACTAAAAGTTTAAGGATCAAACTAAATTTTTATAAATTATATCATGATAATAAGTTCAATGATTAAATTGAAATTTAAAAATAGAAGTAACTTACTCGTATTTTTATGGATAGTGTTTTTAAAGTGTTGAGTAAGTTACTCGTATTTTTATGATAGCGTTTCTATCGTGTCACTCATATTTTTAAATTTTAATTTGATTTTTAAACTTATTATCGTGATATAATTTTTAAATATTTAGTTTGATTCTTAAACTTATTATCAAGTAGCAAAATCATACAACCTCATTTATTATTTTTATAATTATTATTTTGTTAAAAAACATATAAGTATATGTTACTTTCTATTTTTTATAGAATAAGAAAATAAATAATAAATAATAAACAGTAAAAAATCCATATTTTTAAATAAAAATGAAAAATTTTATTTTGTAAAATACCAACTAATTTTTTAAAGGAAATTAACTAAGTTGTTTAAAAAGTAATATTAGTTCTACTTAATTTTAATAAAAATTTAATTTTGAATGATTTTGCAACTCGATAATAAGTTTAAGGATCAAATTCTAATTTAATCTATGAATGCGGTAAAAAAAATTGATGAATACTTGTTAAAAACACTTTTTACAATTATTTTACTGGTTGCAATACCAAAAAATAATAAAATAAGTTAAATCACCAAATTATCATTTTCTAATAAGTTATAGACACTAAAATTGCCTTTATTCCAAAAAAAAAAAAGAAAAGTAAATAAGAATCATATCAAACTTAACATATTTTTATTTTGTTACCACGTGTTGGGAGTCGTATCAAATGATCATTTTGTCCCATTCAAAACAAAAGCACTGTCAATTTCAAAACAGCTCTGATTTAGAGCTTATTGTTTGTTTTGCTTTTTTTTAAAGAATTTTTTTAATTTTAATTTTTAAAAATATTAGAAAACATTTAGTTAAACATTATAAATTGTAGTTGGCTGATAATTAATACGCTATTTAACTGTCATTGTTTATAAAAATATGTAATTTAAAATTTTTATTAATATATTCTACTTTTAGAAATGAGAAGATAAATAGATCATTTAAATTTATTTATTTATAATTTTAATTTTGCTACCATTGCTTTTTGCTAATGTGTGATCATTTTTTAGTGAAATCCTATAATATTATATTATATTATAAATAAAAAATTATATTAGCAAATGATCTATTTATCTTCTCATTTTGCAGGTTTGGCAAAGTAGTTTGTAAAAAATTTTAAAAAAAATTCAATCAACTAAACAACATTTTGAATCTATTTTTAACACTCAACAATAATCCCAAATTAATCCATAAAATCTCATAAATTTGTTATTTATATACGTATGAATAATATATATAATGGAAGATTTCAAAAATAAAATTGCAACTAAATTAATATTTAAATTTTAAAAGATTCAAATTGAGGGGGAGCTCTCTCTTATTTAAATTGTGATTCACGGTCGCTTCAATTTGTCAAATAAAATTAAAATATCTCATTTAAAAGAGAAAAAAAAAAAGTCAAATAAACTTAGAATATCTCATTTAAAAGACAAAGAGAGACAGAGAGAGAGAGAGGTAGAATATAATGCCCTCTTGGGAGTGGCACTAAATTAATTGCAGTAGCTTTCAAGTCTCATTCGGCCAAATTATACCGCGGGCAAGACGAAGGGTGTCGCCGTCTCTCCCGTTCCTTGATGTGATTGCTTAGAGTTCCCAACACGTCAGAGACAAGACAGGATCAAACATGAACAAATTACAATTTGGATGGGTATTGTTTGGGCTTACGTATTTCAGGTATTGTGTTTTATTTGTGCTTATCTATTTCAGGTATTGGGTTATTGTTTGGGCTTCTGCCATTCTTGCCTTACTTTCTGTTTGCTTTTTTAGACAAATTATATTATGAACTCTACCCACGATACTTTACGATCTAGAGGTCTAAAATATATGTACTGATAAATATGAAAATCTAAACTTTATTTTTTTACTTGAAATATTACTGTTTTATTTATTTTTTTAACACTTTAAATATACATATCTTTTTTTACATCACCTTTATACATCTCTTTTTTATTTATGTTTAATTATATTATTATTATTATAATTAAAACAAACTTATTTTTCATAAAAAAATTGGTATTAAACTGTAGATTTATCAATTTTAATATTACAAAAAATTTGAAAATATCAAAATATGTAACTATAATAAATGAATCCACAGTTTATTGATAACGAATCTACAATTTAATTATAGTGAATTTACAGTTTATATTATATGACTTATAATTTATAAAAATAAACCTGTATAATTTTTCCAAAAAATAGGTGCATATTTATTGACAAAAAAAAAGTGCTCGTTTTTTTTTCTTTTTTGCATGTGTGATGGACCCTTGATCCATATTGTAATATGGATAGAGGTTCATGATATAACAACCTCTCCTTTTGTGTTTAAGTACATGTATTTATATTGGTTTGGTTCGCTAAAAATACTTTATTATTTATTATTCTCATAAAAATTACAGATAAATTATTTTTTTGTAAAATAAACGAAGTATAAAATTTAAGGAAATTATACAATAATTTAGTTTTTAATCGAGTAAACTAAAACTTCGTATAGCATTTGATGAATTGATAAATGTTAATTTGATAGTAAGATAACAGAAAAGAGTTAAGTATAAACATAAGTCTTGTTAAGTATAAAAAGCACTAGAAAAATAACTTTCTTAAAAATTAATTTATAAAAAGTTGAATTTTATAATATTTGATTTTATTTTTTTTTTTTGAAATGTGCATCAATTTTATGTTTAATTTATTCAGTATCTTTTTAAAAAATATATTATAAAATCTTATTTTATTTTTAATCTATTAACATAAATAATTTTCTCTCATTAAATAAATATATTTTAAAAAAATAATTATAAAAAATATTTCAGCTTTCATTAAAAAAATGTTACATTTACTGATTTTTCTCAAGTAAGTTATTTTTTCTATATTGAGAAAATTAATTAATAAAGAAGAAGTGCAAAACTTTTTTGACTCTATATTTCTTTGTAACTTAAACTTAAGAGAATATGCATACTATGAAGAGAATATGCATACTACAAGAATGGACCTCTACTCTAGCTTTTCTTAGCATTTAAAGAAATTCATAAATGACAATGCAGCTACAAATAATATAATACATCAATTTACAGCAGAAAAGTGAGTTTCTGTATTAAACCCAAAAAGTATTTTCACAATGTAGCCGAAAGATGAGACTCACAATTTCATTTCTGAAAAATATGTTGATGAGACAGCCAAGCCTTCTACATCATACGTTCTAACCAGTCTTTGTCTCTTGCCAGGAGCTGCAAGCCAACAAAACTCTAAATGAAATGATTTAGATTCTGAAACGCTCTTTGCAATGTCAGAGGGGCATCCCATGTACATGCCTCCAGGCAATAAAGTCATCTGATATCCTCCATCAAATGTAACCAAATCATCTGCAATGGTACCCGTCCAGTGCACATTAGTTGTAACATCACGTGCTTCAGATGTGGAACTGATGTCCTGACAATTTTAGTTCAAAAGAATAGGATTCAGATTCTACAACTAAATGATTATCAAAAGCATGTAAAAATAAACAAATTAAATAATATGATCCACTTTGTATGCGCATCATGTATAAAATTTTGAGTTGTTGATTATCTGTTTCATCACTCAAGAGGAAAAGTTGAATTGCACAGGTGGGAAACTATATGTATACTGACGTTTACAAGTAGAAATAAAAAACTTTTCATAAGAAGGAAAAAGATTAAAAGAAAAAAAAATATGGGATCTACACATCCATTTCCAAGAAAAAAAGGTTGACAAACCTTTTTCGATTCAAGACAAGAGGGACACAGAGCAAGACGAACCCATACTTGGTCCCAGATTTCTTCTTTTCTAGAACAATTATGCACGTTTGATTTACTTCGAAAATGGAAATAAAATAAGTTCTTGAAATAGATTTCCAGTGTCCTATATCACACAAAGGAATTCAATTTTTTCATAACATTCTATGTTTAAATAACTTGGAGCATGACGTTTTGGATCTTGACATCCATTTCTGAGAGGGCCAAGACGAATCAAACATGCCCTAACAGTATCTATGCTAGCTTGCTCATGAGGTTTCAATTGCATCAAGCCTCGCTATTCACATATCCTCTCAAGCTCAATTCTTTTTAGTTTAAAAAAATTTCAATATTACCATTAATTTCTATTTAGTTGTCTCAAAAATGGAACTGGAGTAGTACCCTTTGGATCTAGACATCCATTTCCAAGACAAATCAAACATGCCTTGAGAGCATGTACACTACTATTGCTGAGGTTTTAATAGCATCGATTGTCATATTATTTACATATCTTTCGAACTCTAGTTCCAGTTCCCTCTTGTTTTCCTCTCTCAAGAAAGCAATTAGAGCCACAAATACCTGGATAAGCTGACCCTTATCATCCATTTCAAGCAAAGCTACTGTGTCAGCTTCAGCAATTGTTGATCCATAAACTCCACTACGTTTTGTTATACAATGGCCCTTCCACCTACCAAGAAATGGTAGGATCCTCTTTGCACTATCCTACACTCAATAAATGAAACCTTGTCAACTAATGAGCCATATACTCAGAAATAAAATGTAATTTCAGAATTCAAACAATTCAATGATCAAGTAAAAAAAGAATTTCATCATATCTGGTAACAATCAAGAATTAGACTTACCATGTTACTATCAAGTGATGGATGAGAAAGGACCCCATCACCTCTATCCTCAAGGAAGATAAGAAGCATTTCTAAAAAGCCTTTTGGATCCATGATATGAAAAGCTCTTGCCCGCCTATCTTTCTCTTGTGAATATAGGCAGTTCTCGCATACGATAGAAGGCCGCTTAGAAGGAAGCTTAAGATTTCTATATGGCAAGGAAAAATAAGTAACAAAAGCAATCAGATGATGGAATAAAGCTTGTTAAGTAAAATTGGTAAATAAATGAGCAGCAGAGTCATGGTCAACAAGGTTGTAAAGATAAACCTAAGGTAAAAACAATTGCACGAGTTAGGTAAAGCAGAAAACACAAGATACAAACTATTATTAGGAAACGATCATTTAGAAAAATGGGACCTCTCTGATTCAATTCTCTCATTAACAAGCACCATTCCAAGTGACTGCTTTAATAAGAGATAATTGCCTGCTAGATCATTCAATAGGGTGCCAGGTTAGACACTCTATCCACATCTGAAAAGAGATAAATCTGATGCCAGGCCCATTAGCAGCTACTGGTTTTCCCTGATCAAATAGGTTTTTTTTTCTTGAAAATGATCAAATAGAATTCACAAACTAATAAATCAAGGAATTATATCAGACTGCTTTCATATTCTAGGTCTAAACTCATCTCCTAGAATCCATTGTCCCAAAACCCCAGGCCCAATACAGCCATTACTGTAGCTAATCATGCCAGTCTGCTAGGCCTTTGTTCATTGCAATTTATGTTTCATCTCAATATGACTAATAACACAATGCACAACAAGAACAAAACTTTCTTAAACCCTTCCCACCAATTCTGGACAGTTATTTGGACGAATGCAGGCAAAACTATATCAGGACGCTCCTAAACAATCAGAGTGCCCTCTGAGGAAATAAGCATCTCACCTGGGAGATTCTTCTCCAGTGTCATCTTCCCCTAGGACCCCTTGCCTTAACACAGTTTCTAGCATGCCAGCTGTCTGGTACCTTAGAGCAAAAGCCCTCTCACTGGGGAAAAAGCCAATCTGCAAACTAATGATTATGGATATTCAATAGGAAACACCAAATCAAGGTAAAAGCTGTTTCCTCTACTCAACAAATAAATGATGGATGAACCACAATAGTTTGAAGTGTGTGGTGAACTCACCTGTTGATACTTGTCTACGGTGAACATGTTGGTTTCTTTGATCTTGTACTCTGCCCATTCTGGCTCCTCATTACATCCTGAGATTGAAGTGCTTGCTGGCGGTTGTTTTATATAGAGGCTACAAATTACAACAGAATAAACTCCATCAAAGCAAAGAGAGACTAAAAGCATGATATGCACCAATATAAAAAATGAAGAGACAACATAATACTTTAAGTTATTTAGTTGGAATTGGAAAAAGATATTAGAAAGGACTTTAGGAAAAGATTAGTAACACCGTGAATGATTTCTTCATGACAAGATTAATACTTTCATTAGTGTACTTTGATGTAACATAATAAAATCCAGAGTAATGATAAAAGCCACGCTCAAAAAGTGAACGCATTTCTCATTATGAGTAAATTATTGTTGGAGAAAACCAAAACCTTGACAAACTAAACCACCAGTTTATTCAGTTAGAATTCAACACAGAATCAAACTGAACAATGATGTCAACTTATGACCAACTAAGCACATAAAGTTAGCATACTTTACAAACCACAAAATTATGAAATGTCAACATAAAACTGAAATCAAGCAAAATGTCTTACTAGCTAATTAATTAAATATCACATCACTATGTGTAGTGAAAATTCTTTCAAAATTTAATGACTTCCACTCCACCTACAGACTATACAACTAAATTTCTTAAAAAGAAGAAAAAGAAAAACCCATGAGCATCATACTATCAACGGAATGGATCCAAACTCACGTTTGAATGAGGCTAATGAGGCCATCTTCACCATAAGAGCTGACAGAAAGCTTTGTGCTCACTTTTTGCATCAATTTTCCATGCGCATCAAATTGCTGCAGAGAACCCAAAAAGAAGGAAAATAAAAATAAGATAAAGTTGAAAACTTTAACTCAAGAAGAACATAATTACTATGGAAATTGAAGCTCACGTGGAAAGAGCCGTGCCATTTGCCGATATTAAGGTCAAAAAAGCGGTGGAGATTATGGATGGACATGGAGGAGTCAGGGTCGGTTTTCGGGTCATATTCGACCCGGGTTGTGGCAGAACGTGTTCGGAAGGGGCGAGGGCAGGATTTAGGAATCAGATTGAATTGAGTTTTGGAGAGTGGAGGGAAAGACAGGGAGCGGTAAGTGGAAGAAGCCATCAACATGGACATGGAGGGTTGCGTTGTGGACGGGAGTGGAGCGGAAAGACCTAAAAAGAGCCGTTAGAGTTAGTATCTTATCTCATCTCCTGCTGTAATTTTATTGCACTCGAGAGATATTTTCTATAGTTTTTTCTCATTTTTAATTTTCCTTTCTTATTTTTTTTTAAATTTAAATTGTGATTTGAATTTAGGATCTCTTAAATTTAAGAGACAATTCTAATATCATTTAGTTAGAATCAGGCTTTTTATATGAATTATTTGTATATTATAAAGATTTTAAGTATTGAGAGGAAAAATATACAATAGTGAAATTTGAATTTATTATTTACTCTTATATAATCTTATATTCATCACTGAATAATAACATTAATTAATCTCGTGTAAATATTTAAAAGAAATTATTATCACTGAAATATATAATTTAGTATTTAAACTTTTTCAAATTAGTCGGTTAGCGTCTTTATCTTTAATTGCATCTATTGAACTATTAACATTTTATTTTTGGATGAAGGGCCATTTAAGACTTCGAACTTTTTCAAATAAATCTTTTAAACTCAAATTAATTATTTGAACTAATTGAACTTCTAATATAACTAAATTAGATTAATTGAATCTGAATTGATCAGTTGAGCATACGTGCTCTATAACCGGTCAATAACAAATTTTTTAAAAAAAGAAGAAAGAAAAGAAATAAATCTTCAACCAAACTATATGATTTAAAAGAATGAAAATCCTTAATTTCTAATTGCTAATCCTCAATTTGATCTCTACCCTCTTCCTCTACATATGCTGCTAATAGTCTCGAAAGCAACAAACTATTATATGATCAGTTGCAATCTAGGCTTTCTTATGCATCTTCCCACTAAATATGACATAGACGCTTGGTGCATCGATACACATAAAAACAATTTAAGAAGTTGTAGGAAGTTATTTACGTTAATAATGATAAGTATTTAATTTCTTATATAATAAAAAATTAAAAAATAGCCAATAAAAAAACGAAATTATAAATTTTCATAAAAAAATTATGTTATTATTAAAATTTATTATATTAATTTAATTATAATATTATTTTTATAATTTTATTTGCTTAAAAATCTAATTGAATAATATTTTTAAAATTATAATAAAATTTAATTATTATTTATAAATTAATTTTTAATATTTTAATAATTAATTAATGAATGTTAAAATAACACATAAAGCTTATTTAATATTTTTTATTATTGTAATCATAACGCACAAATACACGGATTTGCAACTAGTTAAAACTTTACACCACTTGACAACCCATCTCATTTTTCCAATATTTTCTTTTCTTAATTTTAAATGGTTGAAGTTGAAACATAAAACGACAATATATTAAAAAAAACATTTTTGAATGAATGTTCAATATCTAAAAACTAATGAGAAACTTTTCACACTAAAAATTTTGAAATCAATAAAATGAGCATGAATTAAAATATGGTCTAATGCGGCTGGATTTGAATGGATCATTGATAATAAAAAACAAAATTAAACCAAAATGCCAAGTATTTACTTAGACATTTAATCAAATAGTTTGAAAATAATAGAAACTTGTTCAGATTTGCAGTAGCCATTAATCGAAGCACTTATAAAAAACAGAACATTATCGATTTTAAAAATATTAATATTAAGTGTTTTTTTTATTTGACGTTTCTTATCTTATTGATGTTCGTTAATTCAACATTCAAATCAATTTAAAAAATGATGTTAAACATTTAAAAAATATAACTCAACGCTGAAAGCTAATTTTTTTGGCTTTTGAATATAAAAATTGATATTTAGATTTTTTTTCTTTAATTTTAACTTTATATTTATCATTATACAAATTAATATTTTATATAAAATTATTTAAGATATAAAATTATTATCTTTTTTATTATTTTTATAATATAACTATATATTTAATCGCTAAACTACTAAATATATCAAAAACTAATACCATATGTGTCCATTCGGAGATGCCTAACAACCATACACTGTCAAAATAAAAACAGTATCAGATTCTGCGGCGGCTATAATTAATCATTACTCTGAGGATTAGCATAAGTACACCATTAAGCCCATCTTTTTCGTCATCAGCAGCAAGATGCAGGAAGTCCTTCTTTAGTTACACCATTGCCCCTTCGAACAGTAGATCAGAGTGCTTCCACACAGAATCCCCAAGAACATGTTAGGGGTCTAATAGGTCGCCATCAAAGACGAAAGGGCTAATAAACTAATTTAAAAAGTTGAGTTAAATTATGCATTCAATCAATTTTCATCAAACTAATATTAAGTATAACAAGCAAGCCATAATAAATATTTAAATTAGATTATAGACTACTCTGTTATATAGCCCATAATGCTGATTCGGCTTATTCAACTTCTATAAATCTTTAAAAAAAATTGGCTGATTCGGCTTATTCAACCTCTATGAATCTTTTAAAAAAATTATCTGATAGTTTCTCTAAAACAAATCAAGGTCAATCATTCTTTTAGTTTTACATAGACACCAGTTCTTCTTTTGCACATAACTCTTAACTAAGCCACAAGTGTTCAATACTAGCCAATGCCCATCCATCTTTCACCATACTTTCAAAGGCGAAAAAAGAAAAAAAGAAAAAGAAAAAGAAAAAGGGATCAAAAGCAAAAGAAAAAGAAGAAGAAAAAGAAAAGAAAATAAGGCTGAAGTTCTACAAATGAACCCTATTGAACATATAATTAAAAAGGATTAATGCACTATGATTTCAGGATAACAGATAAGCAACATAAAATGCAATTATGGCGTAGGGGATGATGATCATGAACATGTGAGGCTTTGAATATGGGGAGCCATTCTTTGCAGGTGCAGAAGCTGGGGAGTGTGGAAGTTTTTCAACAAAGATGGCTACTTTCATTCCATTCCAGCAGTAGCCTCCAGTGCTGAGGAAGTAATATGACCTTGCCTCCTTGAGTTGAACCACGTCTCGGCCTCCCCGAGTGTAGTTGGCAATGAAGCCGTGGTCATTGCAGCTCTCGTAGCTTGTCTTGTTCACCTCCAGGACATTGAAGAAGTGCTTGTCAAACACAAACACTTCAATAAGAGCAACAAGTGTGGAAAACAAAAGAGTAAACGTTAGCATATATGACTACACAGCCCTAATTTTCTCCTAAATTAAGGTTCAAGACTTAACATTAAATCAACAGCCAGTGTACCGGATCCCCAAATTCACATAATCATGAATGAATGAATTCAGATATTTCACATCCAACCATGAGTTTAAAATGATCTAACCTGAATTCAAAGGCTAAAAAAATTTAATAATTCAAATTATAACGACCGTATTGGCTAAATATGTGCTTTGATTTGAAAATTATTACCAGAAAATAAGAGTTCTTGAAGTCTATCTATCATTCACTAGTCTAAAAGATATAATACATAACTTATCGCATGCACACCAAACATTGCATTTGTTACATGATTTTAATCTATAACAAATAATTCAGATAAAGATAAAAAACAGAAAGCAATATCATAAGTGCAAATATACGTACACAGCCAATCACCAACATAGAAATGCTCATCCTGCTTTTGACTCAACCACTGAGTATAGTTATAGTCAGGGATCCATCCTCTATCTCCTATCTTATGTAGCTCTTCACTTGCTACACCACTCACCATCATCATTATCCCTACCATCATGAATAATACTGCCATTAACCCTACAATTCCCCTCCTCATCCCTCAACCCTGGTTCTCTGATCAATCTCTAGGCCTTCTGGGTCTGATATATCTTAAAGATGGCAATATATCGAATCAAATATTAGCAGCCTATATAAGGCTAATCCCTGCATGGTCATATATTTGCTTTAATAGTCAAAATGATGAGTATCATTTCTGGGAAGTTGAGTTGGCATTTCAGATAGTGCACTTTAACAGCGATATCCTATGTGTGAATACTTGGCTTTCTTTTCTTCATTTTGACGCATTGGTACGCATTTGCGGTACTCAATTAGCTCTAAATTATGAAATCTTAAGTTTACATTTCACTCAAAATCAAATTAGTAAAGAAATATATCATGATAGTAATACAACTATGAATTTATTGGTTGAGATTTTAATTATCATGGATTTTTATGAAAAAGTAATTCAAAAATATTTCATTTTAGTGTTTGGTTTGTATTAGAATATTATATTCTTGAAAAGGTTAAATTTCTAAAGTGGTGACTTCATATATGAAAAAGAACTACTATTTCATCTCAAAATGTGAGAAAATTATTTTTCCATAATTACAACAACTTTAAAAATTAAATAAGTAATTATATCCTTCATTACTAGAATATCAAGCAAATTTAATCCTATATATTATTATATACTAAATGATAAAATATATAATTTTATTTATATAAAATCATAGTATTTAATCCAAGCTAACTAACTTTAATTTAAAACAAAAAGATAAATTATATTTTTTATTTTCTTGAACCTTTTTGTTGTAAATTATATATTTAAATAATTAATATACTAAAATTTAAGTATTTTTAACTATTGTATTTCAAATTAGTTTGATTATTACATCACACTATATATATATATATATATATATATATCTTTTGATAGAAGAATTAAATAAATTATATCTAAAGTAGGGATAATAATTTAAATCACTCTCTCCCTACTTTTCTATATTCGAATCAAACACAATAATTATGAATTAAAAGATTTGCAATCAAACATGATAATATTACATTCTAATAATTATTTTGTTGGAAATAAACTTTTTTGAAATGTGATTCTAAATAATAGTATTGAGTTTTGACAAATAAACTCCCTCTAAAAAGAATATTTTATTGTTGTAGAAACCTAATGATCTCTCTACATCGTCATTGAAAAAAAGAATTGGGAATTTATGGTAACCAAAAAATATGCAGAACTAATTATCAAATCTGCCTATTTTTTTGAGTTTTGATCTTCACATAAATACAATAATATCTTTCTAAGTGTTACATTTTCTGAAAATATCTTCTAAATTTCATGGATTCTTCCTCTTTATAATTTACAAATTAAGATTTTTTATTTAAAAGGAGCACTAATGTTATACATGACCAAGGTCAGAAATTGGGTAAAAAAGAGAAGAAAGCATTCAGTAATATGACAAACGTCTGCATAACAATGTTTTTAAAACCAGACCAATCAATGAATCAATTGACTAATTAATTTGTAGTTCGATCGATCCGATTCAAATAATTTAATAATAAATAAAATTTTAAAATATTATTAAAATAACTTTAAAATTTTTTTAAAAATATTAAAAATATATAAACATAATTATAATAACTAAAAATAAAAAATAAAGCTAAAAACTAATTTAACTTAAATCAAACTAAATGTGAATTTAATTTTTAATTTTATCAATTTCACTTACTAATTCTTTCCAATTTTCAAAACAAACGACTACTTCGTTCGCTTCATTTGACGGAGAAATTGATGGTTGTAGTGCATGCTTATGGCGGATTTCCATTGGTTTTCCATGCTTAAATTGTTGATCACGGTTGAGGAATAGTTCAGCAGCAATGAGAAGGGCACTAGCTAGGCCGTACGTTGCGTAGCATCTTTGTTAGAAGATAGTTTTCTGTTTGGCTTCTCAGAAAATAATAGGAAAATTAATTTTAGACATACCATTCAGCTCTGAAAATTTATAGTTCTCGATTAATTCAGATTCCAATTGTGAGAGATTCTTTATGTAAGTAAAACTCTTTTAATATTATTTTTTTTATTTACAAGACTCAGAATCTAAAAATTTATTTAAGTAAAACAAGTTTCTTACACTCGAATCAATTAAATATTAATTTTATACTCTCTATTTTGATAGGCGGTGATTACGACAGAATAGCTATATAAAAACAGTGTGGTTTAGCAATTGCGGTCAATTATTGCAGGTAACAGTTGATGATTAGCTATTTACAGTTAAAGATTAGTACTCAATTATTTATAATCAATCATTATAATTAATATTTAGTTATTTAACAAGTAAAATTGTGATTATTGTGTAAATGAATAAACATAGACTTTTTCAATCTTATAAAATTACAAAACAAATATATGTAATGTATTCTAATTTTTATTGTTAAAATTAATTTAACATAAACGCATTGTATAAAAAAAGTAATATTCGCCTAAAAAAAATTAGATTTTTCATAATAGAATATGACATAATTATCCTAATTTATCAAAATATAAGTATTTTGTACTGATAATTTATAAATTTTCAATTTGAAAATAATAAAAGATAAGAAGATAATATTTTCCTACAGCATAATTTTTTATATATTTAATATTTATGTTTATAATTTTATTGTAATTAAGTTGATCTTGCGTCTTTTTCATATGAAATTTCTATTATATCTAGAAGCTCAATTTTTAGGTACTCGATGGAAAACTAGCATTCCAATTTTTAACTGCGAAATGCTACATTTTCAATAATCATTGGTTAAATATTGAAACCCTAACTTTTCAGAAAAGTTTAATATTTAAAATTTAAAATCTTTTTAATAACTAAATACTAATTTCAATTGCAGAATTAAATCTGATCTAAATTGCACTCTAGATATCCCACAATTTCACTGTTTCACATCAAGTGAGTCAGAGTTGTGAAACATAATAAAGATGAATTGAATTTGAATTTGAATTGAAGTCAAATCAACGTGTGTGTGTGTGTGTATATATATATATATATTATAGTAAAGGATTCATAAATTTTCCCTAATATATTTCCTTCTTAGATGAATTTATTATAATTTAGAATATTGATATAAAAACTAATCATCAACATTGCCAACAACATTATATTGATTCACATTCGAAATTATATATTTCTTCACTATGAATATTCTTTGACAACTTTACATATTTATCAATTATGATGGCTCTATATTTTCTTTTTTTAATAAAATAGTATAATTCATTCAAATCAATAGTCATACATCATCTATAATCCAAGATATTGATATTGAAAATTATAATTAAATCCAACACAATGATTAAAATAATTTATCTTACTACTTATAATCCCTTCCTCACAGCCCTGAAATTACTTTGATTTCTGAATGGAACTTCTTAACACAATTGTCGTAGAATCTTGAAAAATTATAATCATAACATAAAGTATATCAATAGTATTTCAAAAATCAATATATACTTTTTTTCTTCAATAAATATAAAGTAAAAAAAAAAGGGAGAAAACACCCACAAGAGAGAGAAGAAAACCTCCATAAAGAAGAATAAAACATTTACAAGGGACAATAACACATTTATAAAGGATATTGATCTCAACATAATGAAGAAAAAGAAAAGTAAAAGACAAATCTATAACAAAATGATAGATATGAGTTTATTGAAAGAAATAAATAATAAAAAAAGTAACAAAAAAGAGGAGACAATCACTAGTTAACTAACGACGACTCCAAACAAATACTAACATAATAAACCTTAGAGATAAGTTTAAAGGAAAAAGAAGGATTACATACTCTATATATTTATCAATTGTGAAGATCTCACCAAATATAATGTTATAAAGTAATGTAAATTAAAATTTATATAATATTCTAAAATAAATTTAAAAAATGATATCCAGTGTCATTTACATTACTAATCAATCGATTTCAAATCACAAAAATTCTCAAAATAAGAAACAAAAACTCTCAAAAAAAGAAATAAAATAACAAATTAAATAAAATCTTTCAACAGAATTGAGACTAAAATTGTGAAGGACAATAAAGTTGGACATTTTTACGACGCTTAGATACTTTGAAAACTAAAGTTAAACGTTCTTTTTTTTTTTTTTTTTTGGTCTTGCTAATACTTTGCGGAAATCAGCAATTTGATTCTATTTTGAATAGCTTAGCTTATAAATAAGGCAAACAGCTTAACTCCAAGATTAGCCTTGGAGCTTTGGTTTTGGGCTAATTAAATTGTGTTGTAAGCCAGCTCTGCCTGTGGAAGATGGTTTTTCTGGGGTATGTTTGATTCTTAGCTGTTAAACCTGGAATTTGACGGGAAGAGTCAGGTTGAGAGTAATAAATGTTAGGATTATGATAAGTATGAGAATGAAAATGTTGCTACTTGTCTGTAGGATGTTGCCAAGACCTGCTGAGCAAACTCGGAAATTTGATGGTATTGTCACATATATGTTTTGGCAGATTGGAGAAGCATAATTGAGAAAAGAAAAGAAAGATGATGGTAATATATAGTTGTTTAGAGGCGCAAGAATCACTACTCAATGGAAACAGAAGTGGTCTTTGAGTAAGAGAGTGATTAGTGGACGTTGATTAAGTTTCTGATCCTAAGATTGCACTCTTAATATTTTTTTAAACGTTGTTGATCGTTGGAACGTGGAACTAAGCAAGAAGGTGGTCTTCCTCATGATGTGGCTCAGTGGAAATATATCATTAATAGTTAACGTTAAATCACTACAAAACTAGCTCTAGTTAAGTTTGTGTATCAATCAAAGTGAAAGAATCAACAAACTACAAAAAAATAAATTTCCACTTCTGTTTTAGCGATTAAACCAAATTATTTTTTGAGTGTCAATTTAATCAGAAATTGACTTTCCTCTTTTAATTCTCTTCTGTTTTATCTTTTATTTTATTAAATAAAGTTCAGACCTACTTATTTATTGATTTTGTACTAGTTTTTATTATCTTTTTGAAAATTATATGTTTTTTTTCGTAAAAAACTGTTTCTACATTTAATGACTGGCTTCAATATCAGAATTAGTGATATTAAGATCATAAATCTCATTTAAAAACTAAGACTTAATTTGTGGTTATTAGTATCATAAAGTTGACTTGAATGTACTTTCCGTCAAGTTGCAATTTTAAGTCATTCTTATTGAAAATAATTTTCTTGATGTATTATTTCTATCATTATATCTATGAATCATCAAGTTATACATTTATATAAATGAAGTTCATATTTTTCTTTGAAAAAAAAAAAATACAGTATATCAATAAAAGGTGACACTAGACGGAGCTTAAGTTTCTTGATTATCTAATTATGTATGTCATTCCTCATTCCATAGGCATGGACCATCTGAAGCAGAGCATATAATGTGAATATTTTACATATAGTATAAACTTCCTACCGGAAGCTGTCATCTAATCTTAGCCAATTACTAATGATGTTGAAGAATGCATTCTGTAAACAATTACTAAATAGGAAAATAGCAAGAGCACAGCCTTCTTAATTCCGGAATCAGTGGCCATCCTTACCTAAAATCTGGTGACCTACCACATGGTAGAGGGCCCCCATACCTGATAGTATTCATCCATGCACCAGCCAAGAAAATCGAAAGCATTTGCACAATTTACCCATTTGAATTCTAATAAATAAATGAAACCAAATCCTTAGTGTTTAATTTAGTGACCATACATGACAATGTTCTAAGATTTAAATCAACACCAAACACTATCTTAATCAAGACATCATCATCCAATTTCAAGCCAACTATAATCAAGAAAACAACTCATTCTAGAAAAAAAAAATAATCAAGAAAATAACACCCCCAAGAAAAGGAAAAGGAAAGAAAAATGTTGATGTCAACTCAATTTCCCTTCACAAATTGGTTAAGGAAATGCCAAGGGTGGTGTGGATCCTCACAAGAAAGCCATAGAAAATTATGAATCAGTACTGCTACCAGAAATGCACAAATGCTTCCCATAAGGCTCCAATGGCAAGAACAGCTGGTAGAACATACTGGCCTCTGAGAGTGAAATATGGAGATGAAGCAACGCTCTTCTCATCCAAGAGGGAAGCTGTTGGAGGAGGAGGTGGGTTTTCAACATGAATGGCTAGCTTCATTCCACCATAACAGAACCCTTTACCGCTGATGAAATAGTAGTTGCGAGTCACGTTCAATGGAACCACATCCCTTCCAGCTCCCCTAGTCCAATTGTGAAGAGGATGTTCAGAGTTGCATGACTCATAATCCGTCTTGTTCACCTCCAGCACATCCATCTGGTTCCTATCATATACAAAAACTGGGAAAAGACTGAAATGAGCTTTCAATTTAAGAAAAGCATTTTGGTGATGTAAGGGTATTGATTGACACATTTTTTTAAGCATTTATGAACAGATGCAACATTTCAAGGTCCTATACGTTAATGCTAAATCGTTAAACTGAATAACTAGAACAGGAAAACAGGTACAAAACATATATTTGAAAGGTAAATTGGTAGTCTCCTTGACCAGTTTATACTTGTTACCAAAAATAGCTAGCGGAATCGTTAATTAAGCTAATGGATGCTTCATATAATTGCAGCTAAAAGAATCAGTATTAGACTTTCTATATTCCAGTACATCTGTCCCCATGTGGCAAAACAGTGTTAATTATTGGGGCATTTTTTCCATCTACCCATGTGCAAAGAATGCAGAAGTAAAAGTTTGCACTAAGCTGGGATTCTTCATTGTTGACCATAGTGTTTTGACGGTGTGTTGTTTATTTTATTTATGAAGCAAATCATGGTCTTCTATCCTTCCTTGATAGAGTTTTGTGAGTTCATAAATTTAGAGAAATCTAAACTACATTTTGTCCTGGGTTTGATTAAGTACTATGGGTTTGATTTGAAAATTGTAGTTAATGCTAGCTAATGTGGGTCTGAGCTTCCCATGAAATTATCATATATACAAGGTACACTCATATTAACATTTATATGAAATTGTGGATTACCAATAGTATGAGAAGGATGTAGTGCAATGAATAGGCCAAATATATAATTCCTTGAGCCTGCCCTCAACCTTAAAAAGCATGACTTAATATCGTATTGCATTATAATTTATAAAACATGATTTATTGTACCTAGACGCCTAACACAATTGATAGTTTCGCTAGCCAACAATCCAATCATTAGCAAAGACCTTAATGCAAAATAAAAGGGTGAGGAAATTGAATAATTGGCAACACATTGGATTAAATATGGCTATTAAACTCGACCCTTTTAGTTTGAAACATAACAATTAACATAGTCACCAAAGCGTAACTGATAAATGCTCAAAGAGTAAAGATAAAGCACTTTTTAACCAACACAAGCAGAAAATCCAAGAAATTTCACTGTAGAGGTAAAAGGAAAAAGTGCAGATCTGAAGTAGTCAGATAATTAGTTTCCTAAACGGTAAACAAACACAAGTTCATCCAAGAATTATCCTTATCAAATTACCGCCTTTTCTTAGGCGTCACACAGAAGATGTCGATTACCCATTTAGAGTCAGTAATTTGCACTTCTCAACTTAACAACCCTTCATTTGTTCTAAGGTTACAATTAAATTGTTATTGGTCTTTTTCGTTTTTCCATTTTAGCTTCAGTCTCTTCGATTATTTTCTTCGCATGCTTCGGTGAAACTCACACTACAGTTGAGCAACAAACCAAAGATCTAACAAACCAACACACTTCAAAGCTCCTTTAAACTAACAAATCTCAACGCTTAAACTAACCTCACCAAGCAGAACCAGTTAAGCAAATTTAAACTAGCGGCTTAATCAAACAAACAAAGACTAAATAAAAGCTCAAAATTTTCTAATATTCAGCAAATTCCAAACACAACCCAGTTGCAGATCTAATCCATTTAGCTCCAGGACCAATGTAGACGAACTAAAAATAAAATATCATATCCTACCCTTCACTACAAATACCACAAGATAATAACGCTTGAGTACAGATCTGAAGATGGATATATTATGCAAGAGAAAAAGATAACTTACAGAGCCAGTCACCATTGTAGAAATGCTTGCCTTGAGCCCAAATAGTGTAATTCACATTAGTAGTCCAACCCCTGTTAGACCCTACAGTCCATCTAGTTGCAGAAACTTGCGGTACCATCACTACCACAAGCAACACCACTAGCACTACCATCGTAGGCAAGCCAAACCCACATCCTCTCCTCACTCCCTCCATTGCTTCTCCTTCTTTCTGTCTCTTTCTGGCAAACTACAGCAAGGCCTAACGCTTCTGGCCTTTTTCTTGGGTTTGTTTTTTTGATTATGGAGCTAAGGGTGGTTATCAAGAAAAGAAGTTACTTTACTTGTTTATGTTCAAGCTAGTTCTACGAAAACACCAAGTACTCTTTATTTTGAAAAATATATCATGTGATGCGAGGTTAACACCATCTAATACATATAGCCAACCATAGATTAACATAAACATACGTTATGTTAATGTCTTTAAGGTGACCGTCTCAGTTACTAATATATGGAGTCGTCTAGGCCCTTCAGGTTGGGACAAGCTGTCACTGTGGTAGATTTACCCTCTGCATGTCTCTTTTTGTTTTACCGTCTGACGGACTAATCTGATTCAATTTGAAAATACTGATTATTATTAAATTTATATTTTGTTTTTCTTCAACTATTTAAATATATATTTTTTTTCAACTAATTTATTTTAATTTTAAATATCATAATTCCCTAACTATTGGATTGCTAATCATATTAATCCCGTGAGGTAGCAATAATTTAAAATATTAAGAGTTTCTTTTCCATTTTTATTTCTGAGAATATGAATAATCTCCTTTTTTTTTTTTTAATTTTCAAAAATTGTGATCACCTAATATTACATATTTATTTTCAGTCATTATGTCAATTCAAATAACATTAGTTTGCAATCAAATGGAGTATGACAATTGTTATTTTAGCCTAATGGCAAAGTTATAAGATTGAGAATATAAGGTTAAGAGGTTTTCATATTGATTTTGAAGGATCTTTTATTACTTAAGAAAAATTGAATACCATAATTTCATTAATATGATATTAGATGTGTTCCCTTATAAACACAAAACATAAAGTTACAAAATAATTTCAGAAGAACAAAGCTTGTTTTGTTAAATATTTGAGAATGAAGCAATGCCGTATCCAATATAATTTTTTTAAAAAAAATGGTGAAATCGAAAATCAAGCAAAAAGGAAATTTACTAACGAAATAAATAAGGTAGTTTTGCCTAATTCATGCAGCAATGGGTGACTAAAAGAAGCTCATGTGCATCTTTCATGCTTTCATGATGATTAATCCTTAGCACCATCATAATCGAACTCAGGTCATAGCTGATATCTGTTTCATTTTATAACTATTGTTACTCTCAACGGCCTGGTCTTACGTAGTATTTACTCTTCATTCTTGGAAACTTGTACATCCATAACATCATCTTTATTGACAGGTTCTAACTGCTGGTATTTTTCCTTCGTGATAAAATATGCTTTTCGTCAAAAAAAATAAAAAAAAAAAACTTCTGACATGGATGGAACCCATCTTCTGTAAATGCCATTGTTAGGTTATATTCATTTGTAGGGCCCATTAATTCCTGAACATTATTGTCAAAGTTCAAGGGTCTGCATGGTTTTTCTTGATCGACACTAGTCTTGTGATAATTTTTTTTGGTTGAATAGGTGAATAATAAGGATACAACTTATTTCAGAACAAATTCCGTGTATGCCATCTTAGTTTAGGAATCCAGGGTTGCTTTTCTCATATGCAGTTCAACTGCATCTCGGACTGGGCACTGTACAGACTTGTTCACATTTTGATCAATTGATCATGCAAATGCTTGTTACCACTAGAGACAAGGAAATAAAATGAGCCCGGAACTTTCAGAGAAAAAGGATTTTTTCTATTGAAGAGAAAATCAGGTCAAAGCAAAAGAAAATCTCTATCTGCTTCCCTTCAAACCCAGTGATGCAAGTATCATATGTATGAGCGTATGGTAGTGCTCGACACAAAGCAGCATCACATACAGGCTGTACTGCCTGCCCCATGTATCACAATTTTCTGGCGGAGTTGGAGAACTTGCCAAATATATTTCCATGAAATTTTGGAGCATGCTGTCGGTTGCATGCAAAGCACCCAAAACTTTCTTTATCTGAATATGCAACTGTCTGATAACTTTTACACACCAAGCTTGTACATCTGCTATCTCGCAGCATGTCCAATTACAAGCACAACATCAACTCGTGACTATCAAAGAAAAGCTCTATATAAACATGAACATTGATTGCAGAATCTAATCCAACCTTCTTAATAAATACTCAATTTGAACTTCCTTTGTCAATGGCATGATCCAGTCCCCATACAAATCAGCAACCAAGCTTGGATGTATTTTATATACTGGGTCAGTTTGCTCTTCCTCACAACATATTGTCACCTCTTGCCCAAAAGTTATGGCCTTTATCTCCACTCTCTTTTTTATTGCATCTTCAACTTTCCTGTATGTCAGCAACTCCATCAATCTATCTCTGTCCTGCAAATTTCAGAATTCCCATGAAGTTCAGCACATACCCAATTATTCACGATCACAAAAATAATTGAATACCCTCAGTAGGTGTAGCACATACCTGTGCTCTAATGGCTGCTTCATAGGAATCTAGGGAGGCTCGGAATTTGACCTCAGCTACAAATTTTCCATAATGAATTCTTTTTGAGAGAGCCTGCAATCACAACAATGCATAAGCATTTGTCAACTGAAATTGCAATGCACAGTTCATCAACTAAAATGGTGATCATATTGATGTAGATATGGTGCCACTTGAATACGAGGGAAAGAGTTCAGCCAAATTGTTTTAATAATCATTCAATGTTGTTAAAAATCACTCCTGAGGAATAAAGGGCCATTGCACTTTGAACCTTGGCGTGAGGCACACTCCCCTAGGCCTACAGAAGTTGCAAACCTCACTTGAGGCTTCAAGCACAAAGAAGCTTAAATAACAAATACAAAACAAAAGGAAAAACAACAGGACTTTTACCAACTCAAGAACCGCTCTCTCTCTCTCACACACACATGCACACAATCAGAGCCCTCTATTTTTCTTCTCTGTCTTGGCATTCTGGCTTTCAATTTCTTTTTAGCCTTATATTCTTTTACTTAGTCTTTCATTTCCCTTCAATTTGCCTCCTACATTCTCCTTATCCTTTATTGACAATTTTTCCCCATGGCATTTAAAGTAGGCATAATGACCCAAAAAATCTCAACCTTTAATTCGATTTTCAATTACACCCAGAATTTTTAATTTCATCAATTCTACTCTAATTTGGAAATATAGTGTCAATTATACCCTAAGTCAAAATTGAATTTAGGCAAAATATTTTTTAAACTGACCTGGCATACACATAAGCAAAATTAAAACACATCAGATGGAGTTTAACTTAGAAAAAAATTTTAACTAACTATGGTTAAGTGAGTTTAGGGTTATATTAGGTGCAACTGCTTTAAAATTCATTTTGTTCCATTTCTCTTCTGCAACAATGTCACACTCTTGGTGCAAAATCACACATTATTATTGGACAAAATCACATGCAAAGCAAAGGAAACTCTCTCTCTTAGCAAAATCATGGATAACATTAGCAAAAACAAACAATCATATCCCACAAAATCATTAATAACGACAACAACAAAATCATCATAAGCAATTAAACAACTAAACAAACGCAACAAGTCGATCTCACTAAAAATTATACGTAGCAAAATGATTGTAGCAACAACAAACGCAACAAATTTGATCTCAACACCAACAACCCAAATCGATCCCACCAACCCAAATTTGAGCACAACATCAACAAATGCAGCAAATCAGATAGAAAAGAAAAATAATAGAATCGAATCTCATAGATCAAAAAACCAAGAAATCTAACAAAAAAATAATCGAATCCCAGAGATCAAGTAAAACTCATTGAATCCTAGAAATCAAAAACCCAAAAAATCTAACGAAAAAAAAACAATCAAATCCTAGAAATCAAGCAAAACCCAAAAACCCATCAAGTAAAACCGATAAATTAATTTCCTCCACTCACGAGAAAAAGCGAGTTCATTTAGCATAAGTGATCTTCATACGCAGAAGAGAAGCTAAACGTTTGATGATAGGGCTTTAACTCGAGAAAGATTTTGCACCCTGGTATTGAAGAAGAAGTTCTGCAAATCGATCATGTTGTCGTTGGAGACGAAGCCGCCTATTACTACTGTCATTGTTGTCGTCTCCCCCAAATAAGGTTTTGGTGTTTTGGTTTTGGAGATTTTGGTATTGTCGTTGTTGTTGTCTTCATGGAGAGGAAGCTGAATGTGTTTTAGTTTTTGAGATTTTTGAGCCCAATGAAGTTTTGATTTTGGGGTTGATGGAGATTTGATTTTGGTGTTGTAAATTGTCCAAAAAATTAGGAAGGAGAGATGAGAACAAGTTTTTAGTGGGTCGCAGCTGATATGTTTTAATTTTGCTTATGTGCATACCAAGTCAATTTAAAAAATACTTTCCCCAAATTCAATTTGACCTAGGATACAATTGACACTATATCTACAAATTAGGGTAGAATTGATGAAATTAAAAGTTATGAGTGTAATTGAAAATCAAATTAATATGCTAGAAAAACATAACATTTCCATATAACAAATTAAAGTCTAGGCAATCTGTAAACTTCCTTTTTTTTTTTTCTTCTTGTTCTTCCACACAATTATCCAAGTCTTGGCAATCATAATAGGCACAAATGGTATAGAGCAGTGTTATAATTTTGTAGTTTTTTCATAAATATTTGGCGTGATTGTTTGTATATCTTTTAGAAAATCTAAATAGCCCACGTAGGATTTGGACCTACGACCTGTGTGCAATAACACAATGCTCTACCATTAAGCAAATTAGATAAGAAGTTATTAGTATTACACTTAGCTTTCAAATTATTATACAGTTCTTCTAAGAGATGTTTGCCTTATTTTGCTTAGGCAAGCCTCTGCATTCACACCTTGAGCCTAGACTTTAAGATTCCTTAGTGCTGAAACGAACATTGCACTTTAAATAATACGAGATTCAACAACTAAAGGGATTGCAGCTTCGCAACACCATAATCACAAATGTGTCTCAAAACATTGGAGTAGACATAGGAAAGGGACACTGAAGTGGTTTGGGCATGTAAGTGATAGAACTTTAGACGCACTAGCTAGAAAAGTAGAACAAAAATAGGTAAGAATAAGAGAGGTAGACCTAAACTCACATGTTGGAGAATTATTCAAAAGGATTTAAAGGCCTTATATCTTTCCAAAGATGTGGCACAAGATTGCTCCATGTGGAAAAAATGAATCCATATACCTGACCCCAATTAACTTAGGATTAAAGCTCAATTGAGTTGAGTTGTGACTCAGAACTTACACAAGTATCATAAATTCCTATCATATGTGCATCTACTATGCAAAGGACAAAAATAAAACAACACAGTGTTGGACCTACAGGAAAACTTGATATGTGGATCTCCAAATTTAGGGGGAATACTCATGTTGTACTTGAGACTATGTACTTTGGGGAGATATAAATTGTCTAATGTATGCAATGCCAGGAAATAGCTAATGTAGTGTAAGTCCATCCCTATAGGCATAGTCCAAGTCATAATCAGGACAGCAGGACCCAAGCCCATCTTGTAGAGAAAGACCTATTCACTACCTTTGTTCTTCTTCAAGGCAATCTAGGACTGGCAAATTAAATAAGAAATTTTATTGATGTTATATTTACAAAGGACAGGACCAACACCTGTCTATTTTGTTTTCTAGATTGCTTTTTTCCCCCTATTCTCTGAATTTTAGCTTATACTCCAGACCAGTGAACCACAAGTCTAATTTCCCACAAAGACATGTGAAAAACATGGTAATTCCAAGGTTGCACTATATCCAGATTGGACAATCCAACAAGTATTGTCCATTTCCACTGGATAGTTTATTTTAAGAACCTTGAAACTCATCTCACTCCATTAGCATTCCAATTTTCAAGCCATCAAAGTCTCAGTCACCAAACTAACTGCTAGTCATTTGTAAATAAACAATTGTCTATTTAAAGCTGCAGATCTTAAGCATACAGCTTCCTCAAGTAAGAAGGTGCCTTTCACATTACAACAGAATGGACAAGACAAAAGTCATTGTCAAATATCTTCTTGAAGATTTCCAAATAAGTATGTCAACAAAGCATAACTCAGAAATGTTCCCGTTAGGAAAAAAACTTGAACGTGATAATGAGAGCTAAGAACGTATCTCTTCAACGATCTATGGAAATATTACCCATGCACTTGATCAATGAAAAAAGAAAATCTCATTGGAATTATGATATAAACAGATCCTTGTCTGACATCCAATTCTAGAAAATAAAAATATTTGTGAGGTCAGGTTGTGACTGAAGAAGAGACTACATTCCACAATGCCAATAATAGTTGGCAGGTAGAAGAAAAATTATTTGAGTTCAATCGTCACATGCACAAAACTAAAGAGCAGCAGTCTATCATTTCCCTTGACTGATGATGGACAAACTAAACTACAAGGATAGACCTATTTTACTAGTAGGAATTTATGCATTCATGACTAGTATAAAGTGTGAATTGCAATTTCAATTCAAAACCTTAGCCCTGTTCAAAACAAACTGTACAATGTATATATATATATATATATAAAAGCAAACATGGAAACATATACACAGACATACACACAGAGATAGACACACACATGCTTACATCAATTTAAATATGAGTCCTTTTTTTTTTTTTTTTTCCTCAGAGGAAGCATGCCGGGGACAGGGTGCTTAACTGGCAGTCTGACAAGATATGATCTAACATTAGAACTATATATAGTACAGAAATAAGTCACAAACATGAGAGAGAGAGAGAGAGAGAGAGATTATCAAGCCCTTGAACTACGTAAGTTTCAAATTTCAGAGATCATAAGACAGAACAATTTGCACCAAGTTACTGATTATCACAGAATATGCCCACGTTAAATTGCCAAAAAAACCTGAATTGGTCACAAAATGGATAAACGAGTTTAGAATTGTTACCTGCAAGCATATTGTGTCACAAACAGCAGTTGATCCACAATTTCCATCATTGCCATCCTTGACCAATCTAGGGAGAATATCCCTAAAGTACATGTCCCATACTTTATTATTTATATTAATTGAATCAGCAATGGGATGTAACACCTGTTTTACAAGAAAGAAACAGGTTCAAAGAGGAAGTCAAAGACGGATAGAGTAGAATTCTGAACGTGCGTCACACACACACACAGAGCTTGTGCTATCTCAAATGCTGGATGGACTATAGTTTTGAATTAACAATCATATTATTAAAATCAATAACTAGTATATTGTATATCACCAGCAAATTACTGCTAAAAGGTTCATCCAGCAATTGTTATACGATTTCAAAACTATATTATATTTATCGGTTTCATATCACAAGCAAATATAAGCAATTGCCTCCAGTATGCTCAAATCATTTTGAGAAGTTAAGGACACATTCCCCTGAGTTCTTCATACTGCAAACTTTTTAGTGTCTGATACAGAACTAGTTTTCTGAATAATACTAATAATGGTAATATTGAAAAAACTCGCATAACATCAGGCATATGCTATATTAATGCTACATGGATCCAAGAAGCAAGAGAACTGCAACCTTGAGCAAATACTACACCTAATGTTTTTCTAATGCATCTAATTTCTTACCTGTGGATACTGTAGTGGTGGCAATACTGGCTCTGGCAAGTCATCAG
Organism: Omphalea diandra; assembly: GCA_949677035.1. NCBI lineage: Eukaryota > Viridiplantae > Streptophyta > Magnoliopsida > Malpighiales > Euphorbiaceae > Omphalea > Omphalea diandra. The sequence goes on along the minus strand of CATIWR010576295.1, from coordinate 190 downwards.
GAAAGAAAGGGTGCTCATCAGGGCTCTTGTATCTCCCAACCTAACATAAAGATGAAATTTAAGAGGACCAGCAAGAAAGCATCATCATCATGTCATATATTCTTTCTCCAAGAAGTTCAGAAGCTTAAGCATAACATACCTGAGCATGAAGTTTTTCACTTTCTTTGAGCATGAACTCTACCAAAGAGCC
>CATIWR010576271.1:0-22015 GCA_949677035.1 Omphalea diandra | reverse complement strand
TGGCCTCACTAGCTAAATAATTTTGATATGAAAATATTAAGAATTAAATAATGTAATACTAAAAATTATAATAACTAAATTATTAATTATTTTAAATTCATAAATGATTGAAATGGTGATAGTGATGATTTGATGACGGTAGTTACTGATACAATGATTGCAGTGATGGTGAAAATAATGACAATGATAATGAATATTGCATATTAAAAAAAATTTAATATATTTTTTTATAAATATTTAAGAAATAATATAAGTGCTAAAATCTAAAATATTATGGATATGAATAATTTATAGTTATATGATTTTAAGTCATCTATTAAATTTTTGAAGAGATCCCCTTCAAAAATTAGTAACAATTTAAAATGTTAATCTTTTACGTAGTCTTAATATATTTTTTTAATAAATGCTTAATAAGCAATATCAAAGCCAAAATTATAAATACTTGCAAATCATTTATATTACTCATTTCAAGAAAAATTTTGATTGATTATTCATCTTTTTGTCAATACTTCTTATATATAAAAAAGAGTATAGGTACGACTGAAATTGATAATATTTTTTAAATTTTTTATTATTGAATAAAATAAAATAAATTAATTGAGCTGATCAACTCAAAAATTAATCAGATAATTAATTTACAGATAAATTAGATTTTAAAAATACTCGAATGGGTAAGCCAGTTTACTAAGCTTGTGATTGGCAAAAATCAATAGGGAGGAAAGAAAATAAGGAAGAAAAATAAATTTTATTTTCCTTCCTTATTTTCCTTATTTTCCTTCCTTATTTTCTTTATTTATTTTCCTTCCTTATTTTCCTTCCTCATGATTGGATAAAGAGGAGGGGAAGGAAAATAAAATTTATTTTCCCTTGATTGGATAAGTAATTATGGAAGGAAAGGAAAATAATATTTAATAAATTTATAATTTTAGCCTTTAGTAAATAAAATAGTTGAATATATAATTGTATTGGATAATGATAAAAAAAATAATAATTAAAATTTAATTGATTTTATAATTGTAGATAATGTCTTTGAGAAAAAAAACAAAAAAAAAAAAGAAATGGAAAAAAGCAAGGAGTAGAGTAAACAGTAGCTCCTCGTTGCTGGGGTTTATAGTATTCTTTTGGATTATAGCATCATGAACACCTTTCTTGCCCGTTGTACTTTTTATTATTTCCTCGGTTCTGCAATTCAATTCCATCCACAAAAGTTACCTGGACTCTGTAAATTTTTTTAATGGGTAAGGGCAAGATGGTCTTTTCATAATAATCCCCCTATTCTCACTTATTTTCTCTCCAATTTGGAGAGATTTGACAGAGGGTAAAATAAGGGTTATTTTCTTTCCTTCCTATATTTTCCTTCTATTCCCAATCAATGGAAAATGTCAATCCTCCTTTATTTTACTCTCTAATTTTCCTCTCCCCCATATTTTCCTCCCTCCCAATCACAGTGTTAAGATTTTATTATTCCTTATGGGATTTTGATCCAATCCATGTCATCAGATTTAGGTAATGATGCTATTTAATGTACAAAATTGATTAAGACATCATTGATGTTAATGGGTTACCGACGGATATTTTTGCAGATATTATTTGAAGAACAAAATTGATGCGTGCAAGATTGCAAGTAATAACGAGTTTGATTCTGAAATTCAAATCTTTGGTCGGTGATAACTGTTATAATAATATTTCAAAATAGAAGAGGTGACAAATAGTCAAATTGTTTTTGGTTGAAATGTTTTTGGATTAGAATGAGTTTGGATCATTTGATGTTGAGGTGGATTCGAATTACCATCGAGTTTATATATTAAAAGGATTTCAGACCGAATTTCAAGTTTATTTTTAAAAATGATATTTCAAATTGATTGAGCTGGGTCATTAATTATTTAATTTTTTAAATATTCATTTAGATTTTTTATTATTTATATAATATTTTTTCATAATTTGTTATGAGAAAAATATTTTCCTTTTAAAAATTAGTTTTAGTCAAATAGATTTTACATAAAACAGAACTTGATTGAAATTTTTTATTTTTATTTTAAATAATTAATAAATTAAATATAACTTTTTAAGCAAATGACTATAATAAATATAAACAGTTGTACTAAATTCATATAAATTTATATTCAAATCATATATTATAACTTAAACTAATTTACAAACAAACATAGAATGTCTAATGATAATAAACCACTCATTACAAAAAATTTATATTTTATGATAAAAAATTTATGTGATAAACTTAATTTTATCTTAATATATGATTTTCTCGTGATAAAAATTGAATTTGTCACAATTATTATAAAAAATAAATAAGCTTGTGATAAATTTATTTTATATATTAAATCATTTAAGAAATTATAGTAAAATTTTAACTTAATGATCCAAAATTCAAACTTTTATACGAATTTTCAATGGACTTAAAGCTTTTAATTGAGTCAATTATAACTTATTTTGTCGAATTAATTTTAATTGTACCCAAGTCAAAATCAAAATTTAGTAAAGTGTATATTTAGCTTAATTATCTTTATACTTTTTCAATTAATTCAATCAAACTCAAAATTAACTTTTGAGCTTAATTAATATAATATTATTATTTCTATTCAATTTTATTTTATTTTTACTTAATTAAATTTCTTATATGCATCTATATTATGAATTTTGATTTTATATATAAATTTAAAAAATAAAATATTTTTAAAATTTAAATTTATTATTTATATAATCTCTCAATCTTTTATTTTAAAAAAATTTCTCTGAATTTCCTTAAAAATTAATTTGTATATTTTAAATAATAAAATTTTAAACTATTTAAAATAAAAATATATTGCAAATATTTTAAAAAATCAATTATATGAACATAACTAAAATGAAGCTTTTATTTTTTATTCAACTTAATCTCATTTTTACTTAATTAAATTTGTTATATACTTTTATATGACAATTTTTAATTTTGTGAAGAAACAGGAGTGAATCAATACAATAGGATGAAAGGGTTGGTGGTAGTAAGCAAGAAGGGTTTAGGTGAGGGAGGGAGGCAGTGTTTAACATGGAACTGGATCACAAAGATTTTAAAGTGTGACATGGACACAAAAATTATTAATTAGACTTCACTATAATACTAACTAAAATTTAATGATTATAAAAAATTGAAAAGATGTGACCATAATAGAATTATGATGATAGTTTAGTAACCACTAATGCAATTTATTCAAGAAATGTATTTAAATTTTATGGTGATAATGCTTATTTTTTTATTTTAGAAAATGCTTGGCAATATTCTTGTCATTTGATTTTTACTGTATTTCAAAGTTTTAATATGTTTAAGGGTGTTGAAAATTCACTTTGGAGTTGGATTCCTCCAAAGTGGGGAAAGTATATATTCTCAATTTTAACATATAATCTTTGTTATAGTAGCCCAATAATGATAGCCAATAAAGCACATTCTCTAATACATAAGATGACTAAAGAGCTTGATTTTTGGAAGGACCCACCTCATTTAACTTGATCTAAAAAAGCCTTAAGAATACATAATATACATTAGAGTAAAGAGGATTTTATGCCATATGTATACATGTACAATCAATGTTTAGTTTTTGCCTTATACAACCATGCTTAACTTTAAATTGTTCCATTTGATCTTTGTTACAGTAGCCTAATGATGGTAGCTAATAAGGCACATTTTTTCAACCATAGGGTAACTAAAAACTTGAGTTCTAGATAGATTCACATTATTAACTTGATCTTACAAAGCCTTAAAAATACATCACACATCTCAAAACAAGGATTCTAAGCCATAAGGCATACGTGTATGACCATGTATGATTTCTCCCCTACAGATGTGTGCGCTTGACTCAAGAGATAAGACTAATGGTATTTGAGCTAATGTGAAATTCTCTATCATTATTCTAGTTATAAACATGCATTGTATACATATTTAAATGCGCCACTCATGTTTCTTATTTTTATAAATTTAGACTCATTTTAACCTTTAATTCATTCAATTCACATCTCAAGAACTTGTTTTTGGAGTTTGGAAACTACTCTCCTTGATAGTCTCATCCTCCTCTTAGCTTTTTCCTAAGATTTGAAAGCTTATAAGCTTTTTGCTCACTTTGCTCTTTGAGCCTCTCACTCACAATCAAACACCTTTCTAAATCAAGTTTTGTTGTCATGTTACATAAAGAATAGAGGGTATCAATTATATAATATTTGAAGGCCTTACACTTTACATGTCGTTATTATTATGAAAATCATTGTAATGCCAAAATAATGATTGCTACATGAAGGGGATAGAGGGAATTCACACATGACCATGATAATCCCTATATTATGCTTTATTATACCATCATAATATGGCTAAAAACATTAGCTATCCCCTTTAATTTTTATTTTCCCACCTATTAAACTCTTAAAGTATTATTTATGACCTATTAAGCAATTTGTAAAACTATAACTATAAAAGTGAAACCCAAGTGTGTTAATGTGGAAAAAAATTGTTGAGTGGGATCCAAATCAACTTTTGTATGTTATTTCTCACACCACTTTTTCTTTAGGCTCAAATATTTTTTGTCTCTGATCTTTAGGAACTCTCAACAAATAGGTTATGGGTATAACGATAAGAAACTCTTAGCTTTATTTTGATTTCTCTCTACATGTGCATTAGCTTCTAATATGCTTTCAAAGATTGCTAGTCATTATAAATGGTTACAAAATATTTAGAGGATTGAAATGTCATAAAAATAGCTCTTCTTCACTACACTTAACTCTTAACTCTATCAAACAGAACATTATTTATTCATGCCAATGAAGATAAAAAATAGAAAAATGAAGTACTAAAAGGACCCTAAGTTCTTTCAAAAACCCAACCATCTCATTTTATATAAGAGTACCACTACTTAAAGTTGATCACATGCTCTACAAATAGCAAAAAAAGAAAAATGTACTTATAACTCTAATGTGAGTCAATCAACCTTTTTCACATGAACATAAACATATTTTATTATCCCCAATCTTATACTCTATAAATATTCTAAATATTAAGATGAAATTTACCAAAATGTAAAACATTCAATTCAAAAGGAAAAATTCTCAAATTTACCTATACAAAATTGACTTTTATAACTAATATAAGAATTCATCGCAAATCCTCTATAATATTATGTATTAATATTAACCATCACACATTACCAATGCCAATGAACATCAAACATTCTAAGAAAACCAATAGCTTTGCCCAACTCTAGTAAGTATTCTAATACAATCCACATTCCTCAACTTTTTTAGATTTCGTCAGATTAAAGTCCAAAAACTTTAGGGACTCATTATTTTAATCTATAGTTTTAGATTTTATTTAGAAAATAATAACAATATGTAGTCGGATCTTCATTGAGAAGAGAAGTGAGATTAGAGTCTACATTGCTATTAAGCACTTAAATGATAACAAATAATAATGAATGGTAGGCTATCGAGGGAAGCTACAACATTAGAAGGATTGAATGAGAGTATAAACCAAATTTGAGCTTTGTTGAGGAGAAAAAATAAACATAAATGAGAGAGAGAGAGAGAGAGAATAAGTATGAGTAATTTATTTTGTCACTTGCTAAATTTAATATATTGCACACAGGATTGTTGAATGGACTTTTAGGTAGTTAATAACTCTAAAATAAAAGTTTAAATATTATAGGTCAACACAAAATGGGGGGGGGGGAGCTAATATATTTTTCAAGTAAAGTTTAAAGGGTCAACTGATGCTTTTGGCCATTATAATATCTATTTGTGATCTTTTTGTAAAGTTTTTTATTATATCACTAAAATCCATGTACTAGTTTAGGAATTTTATGCCTTTAATTGTGTTGTTATAATATGCTATGTTTTTTTAATGGTAATAATTTCTAACCCAACTCAAATAAACCTAAAAAAATCAACCCCGACTCAATCTAAAGTTGAAGAAGACCCAAAATGACCTTTCTAAAGTTGACTCGCTTAAACTGACTTGATTCTAACTAGATCAAAATGACATAAATTTGACTCAATTTAAATTATTAAAAATATTTAAAGTTTTAAATTAAAATAATTATTTTATTTTAAATTTTTTAAATTATAAGTGATCAAACCTAATTTAAAATCTGAAAATGATCCAAATTTTATTTAGTACCTTAGTCTGATGACCTAATCTGATATGTGTGCAACCTCAAGTCACTTGACCCTAAAAAAATATGATCCAAATATATTTGCAACCTTTTATTTATATTATTACTATCCTTGTATTATGTGTGTGTATATTAAAGGGATAAGCTAAATAAGAAATCATATTAATATAAATAACACTAATTTGAACTATGAGTTAGACATTTTGAGGTGTCTAACACCATTTTCAAGGCATGTCTAATTTTTTTAATCCAACTACGAAGGTTTGGTTAGAATATCGAGTTTCTACATATGGGGGGTTTGGTTATCACTTATACTTTTTCAATCCTACTAGGTGATGACTTGATAATCTCTAGGTTAGTCTACTGATAATTCTATATTCCTTAGACTATAATAGTCTTAACAATAGTGTTGAGATCACAATTTATATTGATAATTTTATGGTATATATGTGTAATGTATGTGCATGTGTTTATGTATATGTTTATGTGTCTATGTATGTGTGATGATGATGATGCATAAGCAAGAGAAACTTATGGGCATGCCAAAAGGGGAGAGATCATATATATATATATATATATATGATATAGAGTTTGATATGCCAATGGGAAGTAATATATTTAATATGACTACTTACATGGTGAAATGTGTTAATTGATAATGGATGCTTATTTATAAAGTGAATTAATTATTAAAATCCCTAACTTGATTCTAAGTGTCAAGTTAAGGATTTTTTACATATGCTTAGAAATGTAACACCTAAACCCTGTAAAGAGGAAGTTTTCTTATAAAAACTTTCTTTTAAAATTGTATACACTTGTAAAACAAAGGGAGAATATATAACCTTCTACCATAATATGTCACGCACACATATGTTTTATTATGTTTACAATCCAATTATTTATCATTATAAAAAATAAGAAGAATGTTCAATCTTTGATTTTAATTTTAATTTTTTTTTATGATAATAGATAACTAAAGTACTCTAATTTATACAATTATTTTAGTTATTATAAGTCTCTCACATAAAGCCAATTCCAAGTCATTAATCTTCAATAAGTTTGTGAAGTATTTGAAGCTCTCAAATCTTGAAAATAAGATATTATACCTCTTTATAATTCTTCAAATTCTTAAAAAGAACATATTATAAAAGTTGAAAAATATTAGAAAAGACTTAATATAGCTCACAAAATGAATTGAAGCTGATAAGGTCATCTTATAACTATGGCAAGAAAGCCATGCCCATGGAGAAATAATCTACACTATGGTGAAGAGCCACACTTAATGAAAAGTTAAATAATTCAAATATGAAAAGAGTGGACAACACATCTCATCATAAATAAGACGTACCATGAGCTATCACACCCATAAAGAAGGGCATCATATTGTGGAAAATGGATTTAGGAACTTTAAGATGTTCTAAGCAAAAAATATAATTTCATGAAGAAATTCAAGATAATAATAGCAATGCCACATCATGGGAATGGGACAACAACCATGATCATGGACAAGACACCATTAGTGAGGCAAGTTAAAGAAGATGAAAAATTTGTACAATTATTAGAAGCACTAGGCCATAGAGTAAGATTCATGACTATATACAAGTAATGACCACAAATTTAAACTTTTAGCCATGACCGTGGAAGTCGTAATGCCCAATTTTTTTAAACGAATTTTGAAGCCTTTGAGACTACAAATGGCTAGTTTTTATACTTAGGTGTTAATGAGGATTTAAACACTCTTTTAAGGGTTGCATAATTACTTCCATGTTTGTAAGTGAAAGTAAAGCTAAGCCAAGTGTTCTTGCTTTTAATTTTGAATAGTTTATAGATTATGTGTTCGAGTGCAAGTGTTATTTCTTGAATACTAATTGTAATCTCGTGCAAAATTATTTTAGTGTATTCAATAAAGTTTTAGGGATTTCACATCTTTATATGGTGAATTGGTAAGTCTTTAAAGTATATATTATTAGATTTTTATGATTTTAGATGCATTTGTAAACTAATTGTGTGAGTTTGAAACTCTTAAATGGTGTTGCTTAGGGAGATGATATATATGGATAATAACAAAAATCTCTATAAATTTCTTATGTCTAAATACTAATCTTCCCTCTCTTTTCTTTGTTGATTTAATTTTCACAATAAATTTTAATTTACAAAGTGTCCCAATTCACTCATTTTGATTTCTTAAAATATGAGAAATAACATTGAGTTAAATTTTAGTTTAGAATAATAGCAAAATAAATTCCACTTACTTGGAGGTTAACTATAATTTTTGTCAATCAAGTTGCAAATGTTAATTATTCATTCCTCTTCATATTTAGTATGTGTCATGTATTTGTGTATTAAATTGTATCTCTTTCTCATAAATGGAAGTATTATTCTTTTCAAAAGAAAAAAATGGTATTGGCTTAATTTTCTCTTTAATTTGATTTTAGTATAAACAAACTTCATAATTATGCATTATTTTTCACTTTTATAGTTAATATAATGATGAATTATTATCTCTTAATATAATATATAATATTTAGATCTACTAATATGAAAATACTATTAATTATCATTGGTATTTATAATTCTTGTTCATGTTCTTGTTCTTGTTCTTCTTTTTCTCCTTCTTCTTCTTCTTCTCTTTCTCCTTCTTCTTCTTCTTCTTCTTCTCTTTCTCGTTATCCTTTCTCCTTCTCCTTCTTCTTCTTCTCCTTCTTCTTCCAATATGAAAACAATATTAATTATCTTTGGCATTTATAATTCTAGTATTTCTTCTTCTTCTTCTTCTTCTTCTAATATGAAAACAATATTAACTATCTTTGGCATTTATAATTCTTGCATTTCTTCTTCTTCTTCTTCTTCTTCTTCTTTTTCTTCTTCTTCTTCTTCTTCTTCTCCTCCTCCTCCTTCTTCTGCTTTTCCTGCTTCTTCTCTTTCTCCTTCTCCTTCTTCTTCTCCTTCTTGTCCTTCTTCTTCTTTTCCTTCTTCTCATTCTTCTTCTTCTTCTCCTTATTCTTATTCTTATTCTTATTCTTCTTCTCCTTCTCCTCCTCCTCCTCCTTCTTCTTCTTATTTTTCTTATTCTTCTCCTTCTTTCCCTTCTTTTTTTGCTTCTCCTTCTCCTTCACCTCCTTCTTCTCCTTCTCCTTCTCCTTCTTCTTCTTTTTGTCCTTCTTCTTCTTTTTCTCTTTCTTCTCCTTCTTCTTCTCTTTCTTCATCATCACCTTCTTCTTTTTCTTTTTCTTCTCCTTATTCTTCTCTTTCTTCTCCTTTTTTCTCCTCTTTCTTCTTCTTCTTCTTTTTCTTCTTATTCTTCTTTTTCTTCTTCTTCTTCGTCTTCTTCTTCTTCTTCTTCTTCTTCTCCTTCTCCTTCTCTTCTTTTTACTTCTCCTTCTGCTTCTTCTTTTTCTTCTCCTTATTTTCATTCTCCTTTTGCTCCTTCTCCTTTTTCTCCTTCTCCTTCTTTTTCTCCTTCTTCTTCTCATTCTTCTTCTCTTTCTCCTTCTTCTTCTTCTTTTCTTTCTCCTTCTCCTTCTCCATTTCCTTCTTCTTCTTTCTTCTTGCTTTTCTTCTTCTTCTCATTTTACTTCTTCTCCTTCTTCTCCTTCTTCTTCTTCTTATTCTTCTTCTTCTTCTTCTTCTTCTTCTTCTTCTTCTCCTTCTTCTGCTTCTTCTTCTTCTCCTTCTTCTATTTCTTCTTCTTCTTCTTCTTCTTCTTCTTCTTCTTCTTCTTCTTCTTCTTCTTTTTTCTCCTTCTCTTTTTCCTCCTTCTTCTACTTCTTCTTTTTTTTTTCTCCTTCTCTTTCTCTTTCTTCTTCTTCTCCTTCTCCTTCTTCTTCTTCTTCTTCTTCTTCTACTTCTTCTTCTCGTTCTTCTTCTTCTTCTCCTTCTCCTTTTTTTTCTCCTTCTTCTTCTACTTCTTATTCTTCTCCTTCTTCTTCTCCTTCTTCTTCTTTTCTTTCCTCTTCTTCTCCTTCTTCTTTTTCCTCTTCTTCTCCCTTTTCTCTTTCCTCTTCTTTTCCTTCTTTTTTTTCTCTTTCATGTTATTCTCTTTCTTCTTATTCTCCTTCTTCTTTTTCTCCTTCTTCTTCTTCTTCTTCTTCTTCTTCTCTTTCTTCTCCTTCTTCTACTCCTTTTTCTTCTTCTTCTTCTTCTTCTTCTTCTTCTTTTTCTTATTTTTCTTCTTCTCCTTTTTCTTCTTCTTCTTCTTCTTCTCCTTCTTTTTTTCTTATTTTTCTTCTTCTCCTTTTTCTTCTCCTTCTTCTTCTTCTTCTTCTTCTTCTCCTTCTTCTTTTTCTTCTCCTTAGTCTTCTCATTCTCCTTCTTTTTCTCTTTCTTCTTCTTCTTCTCGTTCTTTTTCTCCTTCTTCTTTTTTTCTTCTTCTTCTCCTTCTCATTCTCTTTCTTCTTCTCATTTTCCTGCTTCTCCTTTTTCATCTCCTTTTCCTGCTTTTTCTTCTTTTTCTTTTTCTTCTTCTTCTTCTCCTTCTCCTTCCATCCCTACCTAGCTCATAAGAACAACTGTCTAGGGACTTTAAAAACCTGCAACATCTAATGTACAATATTCTCAATCAACCCATCATTATCAACTCAATTGGATTAAACTCACACTTAAAATAAGAGCCATGGGCTAACAATAAACATCATCATCATCATAATGGCTAATCGGGAGCCCTAATACATCCATAATAAAATTAAATTAATAGATAATATGTGAAGCTAGAATTTTGTTATTGTTCAATATGTTACAATACTTAACCTAATTTATATCAGGATTCAAATGCAAAACATTAATCTATAAGTCCTCTCTTGATGCATCTAAGTCTTTTAAACTAGAATATTAGTGATATGACAAATGAGCACCTTAACTGAATAAGTAAACACTAATCAATATTATATATCACCAAAATAGGCTAAAACGACAACTTTAGGGACTAAACAAGAATTTAGCCTAGCAAATAAGAAAGCAGTTTGTCATGACTGTGATAGAAGTTATAGCCTATGATATTTTGAAAAGACACTCTATTACGAGCACGATAGAAGTCGTAACCAATGACACTTATAATTTGTTGCCTATATTTTAGCTATTTTGAAAAGGTATAAAAGGGAACCACCTAGGATTTTTCTAAGAGAACAAAAGGGGCTTTTTAGTATTCATGAAAGACAATTTTAAGAGAAGAGAACAAATGAAAAAAAAGCTTCAATTCAAGATCTTTTCTAAAAGTTCAAGAGATCACTTAAGAATGAGGGAAAAACAGAGGAGATCTTGTCAATCATTAAGCTAGTTTGGAGAATTCTATTTCTTTCTTCTTGTTTCTTATTTCTTTCTTCTTGTTTCTTATTTCTTTGTTCAAGATGATACTTAAAGAATTGGATTTGACTTGCTTTATTAGTATGTTAGCCTAAATCTTTTATCTAAGGCCTTGATGCAATCATGGAAGAGATTGAATGATTTATGATTTTAATGACAATGTTGGATCTTTGTTTCTTTTACAAGTGAATGATTTTCAAACCTTCTGCTTGTAATTGATTGGCCACCAATTACATAATTTATATTTCATTTATAGATCAAGAAAATGTAAATTGAAATAAACCTAAAATCAATTCCCTTAAGTTAATTGATAAGTAACGATACCCACTTAACTATTGTTATCATTAAGGATTGCTAGATCTAACTGAGTGATTTTATTTTTAGCTCACATTGAGAAATGATTCTATAAAATAAAATTACAAAGTTGAATGACTACTTAAGAATGGGGGCTTAAATACTATAGAGACAATCAATAGTCATAGTGCATAATCCAACTTATCATTAGAAGAATAAATATTCATGAAATTATTTAATTTTGTTTATTTTCATTTCATTTATAGTGATAATGCATAAAGATTTAAGTGTCCTAAGTTGATTAATATAACGTTTTCCCCCTCATTGTTTTTTCCCTCTATAGTTATTTAGGTTTGTATATTTTCATTTCATTTATAATTGTTAGTCTAGATATCATTTGATTATTTTCTTGATAAAAATAGTATTTCAGTACTTATTCATGCTTACCTCTAGCGGAATGATATTCACACTAACTATGTAATCTTATTACTTGTATGATCCATATATTTATGGTCATTAGCAAGTTCAATACTTATAAATGGGAGACTTTTTGGGAATAATAAGTCTTTACTTTGGGAGCAAGAAATTAGCATCAATGTTGGGGATAAGCGGGGCTCTAATATTGAAAGCTTTGATTCAATTCTTAATATAGATTTTTTTTTCTTTTCTTTTTGTTTAGTTTTAAGTACAATTCTTCATTTAGTATGTAAAGGACTAAAAGTTTAGACCTAGTAGAACAAGAACTTTAATCTTTTGATCTTGAGATTAAAAGAACTCTTAGAGCTAGTAGAAGAAGACAAAGATTAGAAGAGTAAAACAATAGGCAACATAAATGGTGAATAATAATAAGAATGAGCAGGCTATGAAGAACTATGATGCACTGCTAGATGAACCTCAATTTGGTGTTAGGAGACCAGCTATAAATCTAATAATTTTGAGATAAACCTAGCCATCATCCAGATGGTTCAACATAATTAGTTTGGAAGATTATCATATGAAGATCCTATATTCATAAAACTACATTCATAAAGATTTATGATGCATTTAAGCATAATGCAGTCTCTGATATTTTGTGATACATTCAAGCAAAATATAGTTTTTGATGATGCTATTAAGTTGAGGTCATTTTCTTTTTCATTAAGCGACAAGACTAAGTCTTTGTACTGTTCTTTAGCTTTAGGCTCCATACTACGACTAAAGATAGCTAAGTTCAGGAATGATAATTCTTTTTTAATCAATTAGAAAGAGAGTCTCTTTATGAGACTTATGATAGATTCAAGGACTTGCAAAGAATGTGCCCTTATCATGGATTGACAAAATGGTTTATTTTGAAAACTTTTTATAATGGATTGAGTCCATTAATGAGGAGTACATTAGATGTTGCTGCAAGAGGAGCACTTATGGTAAAAATAGAAGATGCAACATATCAGTTGCTTGAAGAAATGGCATCCAACAGTTATCAATGGCCATCTAAAAGATAAATGCACCGAAGGTAGTTGGAGTTCTACAGGTTGATCAATTGATAGCTATGCATGCCCAAATTGCCAATTTATTTAAGCAAATTATTGTCATGAATTACAACTCCATAGCTTTTTCAATCATGTAGATGAGTATTGTGACCTCTGTAGAAAAGGTGGCCATGTAAGCACAAATTGTCAGGTGGGCAACCTGTTTGCTCCTTTGAATGCTAAGCAAGTTAATTATGCAGGGAATTACAACAATAAAAAAGGCAACAATCCCTAATCTAATACTTACAATCCTTACTAGAGGAATCGCCTTAACTTTTCTTAGAATAGGAATAATGCATTAAGACCTTAAGCATCCTTAGGTTTTCAAGCACAATAGCAATGAATTTTTTATCATTTTATTCAGTAGCAAGATAAAAAGTCAAGTTTAAAACTACTGAAAGGATGAATGTGTAAGATAAAGTTTTAAAAATGTTGGATGTTAAAGTTGATCAAATTAGTAAGCATCATTCTTCATCTATTCATGCATTAGAGGTCTAGGTGGGACTATCAGCAAATATAATGTCATCTAAATAGTGTGCAAGTTTGCCCTCTACTTTAGTGATTAACATGAAAGAACATATGAAAGTCATAACTTTGACAAGTGGAAAGACGTGGAAAGCTGAGTTGGTGAATCTAAGAAACCAACAAAATAAAGACCAATTCAAGAAAAGGAGGAGGAATTATGAGAAGAGAAAAAGGAAAAAACTTACCCTCCACCACCACTAGTTCAACCATATGTGTCTCCTATTCCATTCACTCAAATATTGAAGAGTTGAAAGGATGACAAAACAACAAAAGACTTTATCAAGTTCCTTAAAGTTTTCAAGAAAATACACATCAACATTCCTTTCCTTTAAGCATTAATGCAAATGCCTTCCAATTTCACATCTCTTAAAGGCATTAATTCTAATAAGAAGAAGTTTAAAGAGTATAAGGTGGTGGCCCTCACTAAGGAGAGTAGTATTAATAAAAAGAAGCTTGAAGAGTGTAAGGTGGTGACCCTCACTGAGGAGAGTAGTGCTAATAAGAAGAAGCTTCAAGAGTGTAAGGTGGTGACCTTCACGTAGAAGAATAATGCTATTTTGTAAAACAAGCTTCCTCAAAAGTCAAACATCGAGGGAGTTTTACTATTCCATATGTTATTGATGCTTTAGAATTTGATAAAACTCTTTGTGAACTTGGGTCTAGTATTAATTTGATGCCTTTATCTATTTTCAGAAAATTAAAGTTAGAAAAAGTCAAAGAATTAAGGATACCACTACAGTTGGTGGATAGGTTTATGAAATACCTTATCGACGTAGCACAAGATGTTCTCATCAAAGTGGATAAATTTATTTTTCTAATTGATGTTTTGATGTTAGAATTTCAAAAGGATCATGAGATACTTCTCATTCTTAAGAGACCATTCCTAGTCAAGGGTAGAATCCTTATGGATGTTGAGTTAGGAAAGGGAAAAATAAGAGCGGGAGATAAGCGAACAAAGTTTGACATGTACAAATCCATGAAGAAGCCAATAGTGAAAGAGAGTTGTTTGAAGATAGACAAGATTGATAAAAAAAAAAGTAGGGGAAAAGAGTAAAGAAAAGCCCGAGCTCAACTTTGATTTGAAAGAGATTAGAGAAAAAAGATTGTTGCAACTCAATAAGTTAGAGTAGATAAGATTGAACACCTATTAGAATGCCATGATTTATAAAGAGAATACAAATAGATGGCATGACATTTATATCTATTTGTGAAACTAAAAAGGAGTCGACATGGGCTGAAGCCCCCTGCTAAAAAAGAAACTGCCAAGGAAAGGAGAGAGGCTGGACACTAGCCCCTATTGATGGCCATGGCAATGGCGAAAAGGGATAATTATAAAGAGAGAATTCTAGTTCTTACCATGGTTATAGGCAAGGCACTTCATTGCCACATTTTGAAATAAGTACCTAGATTGGTTCACTTGCAACATCCTTTTGAATTTTTATGTCAAATCTTGTGCATTATCAAATGTTATTAAAATGTTCGATGAAACGCCTCACTAAAACACGGTGTCATTTTTCACTTTAATTTAGGTTCTTACACAATCACTGATGTTGCTTCATGCAGTGATTTCTTTTCTAGAGTACACAGAGAAGGTCATCAACTTAATGCTTTTTTTTTTCTACCATACTAAAGTTGTTGGTTGGTATGCAGTGGGTTAAGTTGGGTACTGCATTCATGTTTGTATTTATAAACTTGGTTCTTATTCTAATGCCTTTGTCGTTACAACTTTTATTGATGCCTATTCTTTTTCTAGTTATGTTGACTTTACAATGCAAGTTTTTTATGCTATTGTCCATAAGAACATGGTTTCTTGGACTTGGATAGTTGCTTGTTATGCTGAGAATGAGTGGTTTGAAGATTATCTGTGACTCTTTTTACAAATGAGAATGCTTAGTTTTAAACCTAATAATTTCACGTTTGTGGATATGATTAAAGCTTGTATTGGAATAGAGGCTTTCGGTATAGGGAAGAGCATACATGGGTGTGTTTTGAAGACTTGTTATGAGCATGATCTTTATGTGCATGTTGGCTTGCTTGACTTGTATACTACTAAGTTCAGAGACGGTCATGGTAATTTAACAATGTTTAAGGAGACACCTAAAATTTTAAAAGGAACAGGTCTATTAGTGACATGGCTCATCCAAATGACATGATAAAAATATGAAAAAAAAAAAAAGCTTCATTTGTTTCACATAAAATATTTTTTTAAAAATTATTTTTTTAATATTTGATACATTTAAAAAATTAATCAAAAAGAAATATTTTATTTCATCATTGATTACACAGGGAGAAAACGGATGATTGTAGAGTGAGCTCCTCCTACAAATACTTTCTAATTCTACCACTAGGCATATCATTCATCGCAATTCACAAGAAGGTTAACAAGTGTTGCTCTTCAACTCTCATATGAAATTGTTTGAAAAAAAGTTGAGGTTTAGGTGGTCTGAACCAATTATGGTGGTAAAAGTTTACTTCCATAAAGCTGTTAACATTGAAAATCAAAAAGGGAAAATTTTCAAGGTGGATAGACAACATCTCAAGCCTTATTAAGGGTAAAAAAGAAGTCCTTCACTTCACAACTACACAAGAATGAGG
Source organism: Omphalea diandra (assembly GCA_949677035.1). Classification (NCBI taxonomy): domain Eukaryota; kingdom Viridiplantae; phylum Streptophyta; class Magnoliopsida; order Malpighiales; family Euphorbiaceae; genus Omphalea; species Omphalea diandra. The sequence continues at coordinate 5,646 of CATIWR010576271.1, read as the reverse complement.
ATGACATGACAAGAGTTAAGGTACAAGACCCTAAACTAGAGCTCTTGCGAGGCAATCCAAGTTTTTAGTCATTTAACTTTTCTTTGCAAGTTTATTTGCTTTTATTAGTTTTTCTTCTAATTTTAGAATAAAGTTTTGCATATTTGATTAGGTTTGTTATGAAGAACATGGGAAGAAAATGAAGATGACCCAAACAATTGATCTTGAGAAAATTTCTAGCAAGGTGGTAACTATTTCATTTCGTAATTGGTTGTGTAGTTAATCAATGGTTGTTATCTGCCTAGATTTTTCATTGAAAATCCAAAGTCCTTTAAGATTTGTTTTTTTATTCCAATTAGGATTAAGATGGGACATCTTTACTTATGTATACAACTTATTTACTACTATAGTTATAATTGGCAATGTTGAGCAGTAATCATAAAAGAGAAGATAGACCCCAATCAACTTAAGATAAAAAAAAAAAAAAAAAAGGCCTTCCCCATCCTACCCACCATCACCTTTTAGGATGTCAAAGCCTAGAATTCCTCCTCCATTAAAGAAAACTCTTATCCCGCAATAAGTTACTACATTTTATGCTTACCATGGAGCCTTTCCAAGGGAAAATGAATACATATTTTCTCTTGAGGAGATTGTGGAAGTGAAGAAAAGAAACGCAGTAGATAGAAGGGGAGTAGAGATTGAAGACACATCAAGTAAGGAAGAAAAAGAAAAAAAAAGGAAGCAAAACCAAAATTGCCTTCCAAGAGAGGGAAAGATAGACCTTCAAAACAAATAAAGAAAAGAGTTAGCCCAAGGAAGAAGCAAAAATACAAAATTATTCTTAGGATTAGATGTGATTCTATGGGAATTGAGTTTGGACTTTATATGTAGGAATTGCGCTTTGTTTTCCTGTGACTAATGTGTTAGTTGTAAGTTTGATATTGTTTGTTTTGATGTTATTTCACTTTTTGTATAAAAACTGTAGTTAATGAAGTTCCAATTTTATGTTTTTCATCATTATCATGATTTTTAAGATGTGCTTAAGTTAATTTACCAAAGAGAGAGAAATTTACCATAGGGGTGATCAATTTTGATTCTGGACCAATTATTTGAAATTATCCAAAATCAGATCGAAAATTGGTTATTTGAAAAATAAAGGAACAAATACTAAATCAAAATAAAATAAATATTTGTACCGTATTGAACAAATTTTCGATTTAGTTCAATTCAATTTAGTTATTCATATATTTCATATCTTTTTTCTTAAAAAGATAAATTTATATAAAAAAAATAAAGTGTATACACACACACACACACCCACAGACATAACGGTTCATATCAGTCCAGTTTGGATAAGTTCAGTGTGATTATCATATCAGATAAAAATTAATAACCTATACTGTCTCAAATTACTATTACAGTTCAAATCAGTTCGGTTATTTTCTATTCTTTTTAATTTCAATCATTTTTTTATTTGAGTAATCGGTCCAGTTCGGTATATCCAGGATCCATATTGACCCCTAATTTGCATAAAGAAAGGAAAAGAGTGATCACGCTTTGTCGTGGCCATGACGAAAGTTGTAGGCTTTAGTAAAGCTGATGCAGTAGGCCATTATATGTTGTCGTGATCATGACAAGCATTGCAAGCCATAATGCATATGCATGGACCAAGAGCTACATTAGTCGTCGCATTCACGACACATATCTCTGGCTGTAACAACCATGATTTTTAAGAAGAAGAGAAGGAATTTTAAAGGGGGGGAAGGGGAGGGGGGAGGAGGGGAGAAGAGGTAAATTTGAATTTTAAACTTACCTAACCAATTTTCACCTTTTCCCATTCAATATAAACCCTTTATTCCTCTATATTTCCCACATAACTCCATAATAAATATCCACTAAAGTTCTAGTCTTCTTAGAACTCTTCTCTTCATTTTTTTTTCTCCTATAAGCTACTTTTATTTTTTTTTCTCCATCTCTCTACATCAATGTCGTACCAAAATCATAGCCTTAAAGACATCATCATTAAGAGCAAAGGGGAAGCAAAGCCAAAGTGCAAGGAAGAACTTAGCCCAATCATATAATTCTCCTTTGCTTAAAGAATGAAGAAGAAGGTGAGAGATTCCTTTCACTTAATTATAGAGTTCATGTTCCTCATGGATTTTTAAATGAGTCCATTCTAATTCAATTAAGGTTCAATGAGACGATAAGAGAGCTGCTAGGGATATTGGGTTTTACTAGGTTTACTTTCACACTACGTAGAACTTATAAAAGATTTAATCAAGAGTTTTTCACCAAATTATGTTTTGATTTGAGTTAATTTTGAATTTTAGGCTTTTTGGAAAGGATTTTAAGATCAATGCAAATTCTATGAGAGAGACTTCTGTTTAAAAGGGGTGGGATGTGTGATTTCTCCAAGACCTTTGATTCCTTAGCCTATCGGTACTCACTTTTGGCTATCTCCACTTTGAACTATCATCAAGCCACTAGTATAACCATTAAGAATAAGTGTTATATTCTTATCCATAAGTTCATGTTATTTGCCACTTGTGGAAAGCAGTAGAGCTCTAAGGTATTAAAATAAGAGTTATTCTTTTTATGGTGCATTGAGAATAAGATGAAATTTTCTACTAACTATCATCTTTTTCAAAATTTAAGTGTGATGAAATATCCTAAGCAAGTGGTAGGATTGGGACACATTGTTAAGAATTTGGCTATTCTCTTAAAGAGCTTTAATCCCATGCAAACCGATAAGGAATCTTTACTTAGCATAAGGAGCTTTGCGATCATTACATTTGGGAGAATGGGGATAGTCACAACCATGTGGCGTGAGCCTAGATTGAAAAAGTCAAAAAAGATTAGAGGATAGGCAAGTGGTAGTAGGGCCTAAGAATGGGAAGACTCTTCTTTAGAGGATGAATATAATGATGATGAGCCAATTTGAGCACTTTATAGACCTCTTCATAACTGACAAAGAGAGCAAGGAAGTGTATAAAGAAAAGAGACATGGTAACAAGTTATCCATCGTTCGGATGTTATGGATGAGAGACTTATGAGGATAAAAAAGGTTTAAAGGCATCAAAATTTCAAGTTGAGATAATATTAAGAGGATGCCAACATTAATTTTCCATTTTCAACTTCTCCTTGATTTCATTTATGGCTTTCTTTGGAAGTTATGGATGTATTTATTGCTTTTATGATATATTGGTGATGTGTGGTGCATGTCTTTGAAACTAGTTTAGTTGTTTGTTTATGTTGGTTTAGCTTGTTTATGAATAATGTTGCCATGATGTAATGCTTATGTTTTAATTAGACTTTAATTTGCATTTTCATGTTTGTGTTGGTTATTTTATGTTCTCTTTTTTCTTTTAACCTTGTGTTAAATGCTCGATTCTTTTATTTTCTTTAGTGCTAATTACAAATATAGGCCAATCGTATTTTGAAGAGTTTGGATGAGACTGATGTTTCACTAAGAAGAGAGGGGAGTATTTCTTTTCATATTACCTCTTTTATCTTTTAAGCTTAAGGATGGATATCATTAAAAATAATGTTATATTTAAGAGTGGGGAAGGATTGTGAAGAATTATGCTTAGACCTATGCACAGGGATAAATAAACTAAAATTTTTTTGCAAATTTTGCAAAGATATATAGTTTGACTTGGCTTTATTTGGTGATCACCATGAGTTAACTATAAAAAGATAATGACATTTTTTAGATGTATGTGAGATAAATGAATTTTGAATTGGTCTCTAAGTTATAAAGTGTAACTTATGATTTTAGGAGAGGTGAAATTTAATATGATAATACTTTGCATGTTTATTAAAGCAAGCCATTTAGCTAGTTATAGATAGATTTAATTGCATAAGCTTAATTGAGAGACTAGATTTCTATTATACTTTGTTAATTAATATTGATGAAGCAGTTTTTATAACATATGATTTAGGAATGATTAAAGTAAATAAAATCTACTATGTTGTTTTAGGGATGCTTAATAACTAGGGGTCTTCATGATTAATGTTTATTTTTATGTAAAACAACAATTACAAGCATAAGTAAGCAAAGCATTTCAAATGAAATTGTATGTTGAGTAATGAGGTGCATTCATTACCCACATTAGTATTTGCGTAAAAAGGCATATAAACTCCTTTAGAAAGAAAGAAAAGAAACAAAAAGTAAAAGTGAAAAAATATGTGCTTAATGTGATATAAATCCTAATGATCTCTAATGTTTAAATCGTATCTTCTTATTATTAATTAGTAAAGATAGTGGTGAGTCGATATTTGTTACATTATGATTATATCTATTGACAATCTAGCTAGAATGGTTGTTATGAAATGTATATAAAGTATTGTCTCATTGTTTCTAACATTCCATGAATGAATGAGTTTTATTTTCAAAGTATCAAGTTAATTATAGTTCATTTATGTCAAGAAAATCCTTTATTGGTATGTTTATTATAGTACTTAAGTGATTAGCATTGCAAGTAAAGTGCAGTTATATGTTTTTATAAAGGTTGTGAAGGATTTTGTTTATATAATTCTTAGTTACTTAGAGACAAGTAATGGCTCAACATGGAACATTTTGTTAGGCTTAATTTGTTAATAGTATTTTAGTGAGTTTTAAGCTTGACTTAATGTATTTCTATGATGAATTTAAGCTATTTTGAGTTCATGTAGGTTATTTCTTGCATTGGAATGTTTACTAGGTGTTTAAGGAGTTTGGAACAAAATTGGAGTACAACATGTGATACATGTGATTGGTTGCCTATATTTTAGCCTACATTTTAGTTGTTTTCAAGAGGTATAAAAGGGAACCACTTAGAGTTTTTCCAAGAGAGAAAAAAGGGACTTTTCAACAATCAAGAAAGGCAATAAAATTTTGAGAGAAGAAAACAAGTGAAACGTGGCTTCACTTCAAGATCTTTTATAAGAGTTCAAGAGATCACTTGATAATGAAAGAGAAGGAAAAGGATATCTTGTCAATCGTCAAGCTAGTTTAGAGAATTCTATTTCTTTCTTCTTGTTTTTTATTTCTTTATTTAAGATGATGCTTAAACGATTATATTTGACTTGCTTTGTTAGTATATTAAGCTAGATATTTTATCTAGGGTCTTGATATAGTTATGGAAGAGATTGAATGATTTATGATTTTAATGAGAATGTTGGATCTTTGTTTCTTTTGTAAGTGAATTATTTTTGAACCCAATGCTTGTAATTGACTGGCCACCAATTACATGATTTGTGTTTCATTTATAGATCGAGAGATTATAAATTGAAATAGACCTAAAATCAATCCCCTTAAGTTAATTAACGAGTAAAGAAACTCATTTAACATATTGCTATCATTAAGGATTGCTAGATATAAATAAGTGATTCTATTTTTAATTCACATTGAGAAATGATTCTATGAAATAAAATTATAAAGTCGAGTAACTAGTTGAAAGAGACAACTTAAATATTGTAGAGACAATCAATAGTTGTAACGCATAATCTAACTTGTCATTAAAAGAATAAAGATTCATGAAATTCTATTAGTGAGATTAAGTTTCTTAGGTTGATTAATATAAGGTTTTCTTTTCTCTCTCATTATTTTTGCACTTTTTTTATAGTTTATTTTATTTCATTTCATTTATAGTTGTTAGTTTATATATATATATATATATATATATA
>CATIWR010576265.1:0-19970 GCA_949677035.1 Omphalea diandra | reverse complement strand
TATATATTTATAAAATTTTTAATAACAATTTAAAAATTATATATATATATATATATATATATATATATATATATATATATATATATATATATATATATATATATGAAAATTTTTCATGGTTATGTCTTTATGATGATTCCCATTTTTATAATTGAATAATAAATGATTATAATTTTTAATATAAATATTAATTGCAAGTTAAAATGATCATAATCATTATATTTTTAATCTAAATGCTAAAAGTGTAGTGACCGTAAGTAGATAAATTGCAGTAACCATTGAAATATCACACATACACACATATATATATAGTGCGTAGATATCAAATGATCATCATGCATAATTATAATATTCATCAATTTTAATAATTTAAAATTGCATAAGTAATTCCAAAAAAAATTAAAAATAATGGATCAGTGTTCATTTATCAACATAAAATATTCACATTACACAAACAATGTGTTCATCATATTTTTAGACACTTTTACATATATATTTTTAAAACAAATTAAATTTCAAATAATTATCATCACATCTGCAAAACAAAGAGATTTCAAAAATCCTAATCCCTAAACATTTGTTTTAGTTGCACAATCAAATTTGAAAATAATAAAATATTAAAATATAATTAAATAATAACAATAAAATGAAATAATTTTGAATATTAACATAAATCAGAAAAAAATTAAGAAAAAAATAAAATAAAACTTACTAAAAGATTAAACATAGTCAACAAACACGATATATAATTGATATTGGAAAACGATAAAGAAATTGAAACTCCGAAAGACTAGAAAAGAAGAGAAAAATGAGAGAAAATTTGAGAATAAGTGGAAATAGAGATGAATCATTTAGTGAGCGTAAAAAAAAATAAAAAGAGAATGAGTGAATAATTATATTTTTATTTTTATTTTTAAAATAAATATTTTAAAATGACATATTTTAAAAAAGTCATTTGGCATCTGATAAAATGTTGAAACTATAATATTACATCATGTGAAGTTGATCATATAAGAATTGGACGTTTGGGCATAGATTCAATTGAATTTGTCCATTACCGTGACGTGCGGAGCAACCCAACATTCAAAATTAACTCCATTTTCTTTTTTTTTTTTTTGAAAATTATAATTAATTGCATATTTTAAAAAAAATTAGGGAGAAATATTAACTCCATCTTCGAAGTTATTGATTCATAAATTTAAATCTTGTCCTTTGAAGCGCAGTAATTTAAGGACTTGTTAGTTTTGACATATAATAAATTCACATCTTATGGTAATTAATTTGTTCAAAATAAAATAAAAATGAAGATAAATAATAAAAAGATAAATGAAAAAATCATTTAAAATGAATAAAAAAAGTCCTAATTTGAACCCACCCGTCAATAGTTTTTTTTTTTTTTTTTATTTATTCATATTCTGTGCTAAATTTAAAAACTCTTAAGTAAATGTTGGAGACTCTCTAAGTTTAAATAACCATTCAAAGTATAAACTTAGAATCTCCTAAAATCATGCTATTTACTTACAAATGCATTCGCTAAGCCAAATTCCATACCAGATTTATCAAAATTGTCATTTATAATAGAACGTACCATGCAATTAACCAACATATGGAAACATTGATGTTTTTACACAAATAATCAGTCCATCATCACCTTTAAAGCTAGTTAGAGATGTTAGTTTTTGAAGTTATTTGAAATTTTTAATTTTTAATATAAAAAAATTGAGTTAAATTTTATTTTTGAGATAAGGAGTTAAATTTTATTTGATATGCAAAACGATATAAATTGATTTAACTATATAACTCAATTTAAAACCATTTAAATCTTATTCAATTTTATATTATTAAAATATTTTAAAATTAAAACTAATCAAATTTATCAATAACTTAATTTTTAATTTTATCAATTTGATAATCGATTTTGTCAAAATATTGATTTTTCGTATTTGTAGCTTTATTTTGGAAAGTTTGTATAAAGCCTGAATTCCACCCATTTACGATGCTTGGCAACGCTAATTTAGGTAAAATCACAAACAAGGCAAATGAAATAGAAAAAGATAAAATCAACAGGAAAGATAAGAATGAAAAAACTTCCATTACAAAATGGCTTCATCCATTCATTTTTTTTTTAAAAAAAAAAAAAGGTTAAACATTAGCACGGTAAAATGCTATTAGCATTTTTTTTTAGCATGTTACAAATAACTTTTCATAGCATAAAAACATTTAAAAGAGTAAATGTTGTCTAGATTTAAACAAATGATTTCATGCACCATAAGATAATCATAAGATCAATAAATTATGAATCCAATGATAGCATATGTCACTGTTAATTAAAGCAATGTGGTTTTTTTTAATCAACTCAGTAAGTTTGGTTGGTTTAACTAATTTAATTCAAGAAATTATTTTAAAAAATAAATATAATGTTTATAAATATTTTAAATATCATAAAAATAGTATAATATGATAATATAATGAAAATAGAATTTAAACATTTAAATTTTGTGTAAAATAGTGTAATATGTAAATTTTTTTATAAAATGATGCAATTTTAATTTGAATCGATTTAATTTATTTTTTGATTTTGATTAAATTATTTTCAAATTTTGTTAAATTAAATTTTAATTCACAATCCAATTAAATTATTAATACTTATGGATTTGATCCAATTTTATATCACTTATTGAAGGGCACTCTTATACAATCAAATAAATCATCGAGCAAAGAAAGGAACTAATTCTGCACTTTAGGAATGTTTTGTCGGTATATTAAATTAAGATCTGCCAGCCAAACTCATATATAGTGAGGCAAGCTAATGCTTGTGGTATTCTTTTTGTTTTTTTAGATAAAGAAGTAATTAGTATAATTATAACTAGGGTGAGCATAGCACTCATAAATTCTTGAATTGAACTAAATAATCAAATTGAATCGAATCGAATTCAAAGATCTCCAATATGAATAATAAAATATCCTAACCATAATTGAATCGATTTTTTAAAAAGAAATAATATTGGAGATTTTATATTATCCGAACTGATAATCAGACCAAACCACATCGTGTATATATATATATATATATATATATAATGTTATAGGTATTAATTTTATTAATTAATTTACTCAATTAGTATATATTATTAATAATTAGATTATTTGTCAATTATTAATTATAAATTAGTAGTAAACATTAGAAAAAATTAATTTAACATTTAATATCTAAGTTATTAGTTATAATTTATTAAATGATCACTTATTTATTTTCGCCCTTGAATGATTAAAAATGAAAAATGTAAATTTTTGTACTTTGGTTTATAAAGATTAAAAGTGTAAATTTTATTTTTTAATAAATTAAAATATTTGAATACTCAAACATGTACCAAACCGAATTTAAACATTTGGAACAAACTGAAAAATTGAATTGAATCATCCCAAATTTATAAGGAACTGAATTGAAAATTCGATATGATACCGATTCTCTATATTTTAAGTCCTCAAAATTTCAATCAAATTCTAAAAATTTAAAATCTCCAAATTAAACCGAATTGTGCTCACCCTAATTATAACAATATAAAAGTGTTTTGTTGTTATATATAAATATCTTTTGTATTTCTGAAACAATTCATGGTTCTATTATGTTGCAACTTTTATTTATAAGCAAAATCTGATAAATCAAATCACCTCAAATTTTAACAGTTCTACAATATTCTTCTACTATATAATTTGATAATTCTATATCATTAATTAGTTAATAACCAAGTCTCTTTCCTTTTTCTTTTGTTATACAAACTCCTTCAATCTTGAGTTTTTTATTCTCATAGGATCTTTTTAGTGATACTCTACTCTTTAGTCATACTAGTTTTTGCTATATATGAATTACATGTGATTAAAATAATTATTAAATATATAAATTAATTAATTTTTTAATTTTATATTCATATAAATAAAGAGAATAAATTATTTAAAGTTATAATTAATTAATTTTTTTAAAAAAATATATAGAATAAACTTTTTAATAAATATGAACTTTCATTAATAAGTGAATAAAAAAATAAATTTAAAATAAAATAATGAAAAAATATTTAAAAGTTAAATAAGAGTTATACAAAATTATTAAAAAAAACAACATAAAAAAAGAAGATGTTTTCATCTTCCATCATCAAATAATTATAAATTTTAAAAATTAAAATAATAATTATATTTATCCATCCAATTAAAATTTATATTTTAAGATTATTGTTATCAGTTTAAATTTTTTTTATACTTTTTTATATCCATAAAATTTTTTTCTAATTAATCATTTTTATAAAAAGGACAATATAGATTTCAAATATTACAAATTTTAAAATTAAAATAATAATTAGTTTTATGAATAGATATTATTCATCCAATTAAAATTTATGACTAAAGATTATTATTATCAATTCAAAAAAATTCTATATCCTTTTATGTAAAAGAAAATTTTCTTAGTGAACCACTTATATATATGATATAGATTAAAATTTATAACTTATGGTTATTATTGTCAATTGAAAGAAGTTTTATGCTCTTTTATGTTGAAAAAACTTGTTTGTAGTCAATCATTTTTATTTTATAGTATAGATATAGATAGATTTTAAATATTATAAATGAAAAATTGAAATAATAATTAGTTATATAAAGAAATATTGTCTATCTAATTAAAATTTATAATCTAAGGTTATTGTTATCAATTTAAAAAATTTTTTATGTGCTTTTACATCTAAAAAAAATTTTTTTAGTTAGTTACTTTTTTATAAAGTATACATAACATTATATGTCCAAAAGTTTTGTTTTTCTACTTAACCACTTTTATAGACAATATATATATTTTTCTAACTAACAATTTTTATAAATATTATAGTATGGATTTCAAATATCATAAATTTAAAATTAAAATAATAATTAATTATATAAAAATATAGTTATTTTTTCAGTTATTTTAAATAATCATAAATTTCAGAAATTAAACTAATAATTAGTTTTATAAAAAAATTATTAATCATCTAATTAAAATGTATAATTTAAGATTATTATTGTTAATTGAAAAAAGTTTTATATCTTTTATGTTCAAAATAAGTTTTTCTAGTTAGCTGCTTTTATATTGTAGTATAGATATAAATAGATTTCAAATATCTCAATTTTAAAAATTTAAATAATAATTAGTTATATAAAGAAATATTATTAATCCAATTAAAATTTACAACCTAAAGTTATTATTATTAATTTAAAAAACTTCTATATCCTTGTATGTCTAAAAAAATTTTTCCTAGTTAGCTATTTTTATATATAGTATAGATTAATTTTCTAATAGTAGTATGTTTTTAATTTTATGAGTTTTTCATGATTTTTGATGTTTAAAGAAAATTATGTGAGTTTTTTTATATATTATTATATTTTTTGTTTTAGATCTTTTATAATTAATATGTTTTTTATTTAGTTATACAATCTTCAAGTTTTCTTTTTATCATAATAAAATCTGAATCTATAACTTTATAAATCTTATTGTTAGTTATTATTATTTTTTTTGTCTTGAATATTATGGATCTTCTTTCAAGGTAATTTTCATCTCTCGATATTATTTTATGGGATTTTTTGGTTAAATCTCTTTAGAAATTTGGATGCGATTGTGGATAGTTTGTTTCTATTTTCCTTTTAATCAAACTTGTTCAAAAGATTTATAGAATTGATGTGGTAAAAAAATATATATACATCATTAAGTGAAATATGTTTACTCTTTAATTATAAAAATTTCTCAATATGAATATAAATTTTCAAAAAAGAAGCTATAAGAATAGTATTTTATCCTTATTGAAAATACTAAACATATATTTATATGAAGCTATACTAAATTTGTTATATGAATAACGGATTCGTATTTTTTAAAAAATAATTAATAAATGAAATATATTTAACCAGACCATCTAAAATTATAGAACTTAAAATATGTGGATATATATCTTAATAAATTATGTTAAGAGTGTTATTTCCAATATGGTTAATCACAATACTTGCTTTATTGAAAATCAAGTAATGCAAAATTTTCCCACTAATAATAAAAAGACAAAAAAAAATAATAATAACCTTGTGATGTTTATTGTGTTTTTTTTATTATATTTATTAAAAAGTATATATTACAAGAAATATTATTAACACCATAATAAATACAATCAGTCCTTCAATAAATACAATGAATTTGAGAAGCAATTTTCTTAAAAAAATATATTGAAAATGAAATTTGTTATAGATAAAACTTGACTCATGTTGTCTATTTTAAAATTTATCTCTTATTTTATAAAATCATCTTATAATTATAAATGAGATACACCTTACTTATTATTTTTTAAAAAAATTTGTTTTCAAAAAAAAATTATGAAATTTTATTAGACATTTTGCGCCTGCCCATTAGAGTGAACAAGGTTTGGTTACTTAAATACTTTATATATATATATATATATATATATATATATAGCAATGACTTGGTTCGGTTTACTTGATACAGGATGATTATAATATGGTTCAACAATATTGTCTCAATTTAAATCACTACAATTTAGTTTGGATATTTTACTATTTACACTAGATATTTTCAATTTTAATTCTATCCAATTCAATTTTTTGATTAATTCGAAAATCTTTGAATCCGTACTCACCCTAATGTTTAGGAGTAGTCTAAGAAATTGGTTAATATTTATTCAATATTAAAGGAAAGAAGATTTCACATTGATAACATTTAAATTTCAACAATTATTCATATATAATTTCACTTTTAATTATTTAAATGTATTTACTATTAATTGCCTATACTTCTATGCATATCTTTTCCCTAACAAAGAAATCTCTCCAACCAAACAAGACTATTGTTTTGCTTAACTCATCAGTACTAAAAATTGACATATGTTATACGTAATTTTATTGATATTAGTATTTATTTTTTGCAAGAATCATAATCACTATGTACCTTCTCTCATTTTGTGCCTTTTTGACGGATTTTCTGTCACCTACTCCTTTTAAAGTTTCTCTCATAGTCCGCATTATATATAACACAAGTACACCTAGAGCCTCTAGGCCCTCTTCCCTTCAACGCTAGATAGATAATGATATAGGGTTGAGATTTCTTTCATCAATGGAGAAGAATCCCCGTATCTGCAAGATCTGCAACAGACGTTTTGCTAATGGAAAAGCCATGGGAGGTCACATGAGATCTCACTTGGCCAAGCTACCCCTTCCTCCAAAACCCAGTTATACCTCGTGTCCAAAATCACCACCATCACCATCTTCATCTTTCTCTTCTTTTAACTATGCATCGATCGAAAACCCCATGCAATCCTATCGATCCGTTAACCATGAACTCCCTTTTGTACCAAAACTTAATCTTGCTGCTGCCGCAACTACTGTTACCATTGCTTCTCCCCATGATGGAGATGGAGAGAGTGAGACGGACTCACCAAAGAATAATCCGACGAAGAGAAGATCCAAAAGACGACGCAAATCTATCGAGAAACTGGCTGACGAGTCGCCAGAATCGGTAAGTTCTATATCTGAGATCTTCAATGAAGAAGATGTGGCCATGTGTCTTCTCATGCTTTCAAGAGATATGAGGATGAGTAGGAGAAAAAATGAAGCAAGTATGTATGATGAATACATAGAAAAGATTGAAGTTGGGGCTGATCAGGATGAAGATGATGAGGACGAGTCATTTGGTGAAATTCAAGTGCGATCTAAACCTCAAGGAAGGTATAAATGTGAAACATGCAATAAGTGGTTTCGATCTTATCAAGCTTTAGGTGGACACAAGGCTAGTCACAAGAAGATCAAGAACCATAGTAGGGAAGAAAAAAATGCGGAGGATGGAGGGAGCGGTGATGGTGGAGGAAGTAACAGCGGTGTTGTGGCTGCAGCAGCGGCTATTGAACATAGAATCTTTAAATGTCCATTGTGTGATAAGGTGTTTGATTCTGGTCAGGCACTAGGGGGGCATAAAAAAGTTCACTTTTCCTACCTAGGCAATGGTAGTGCTAAAGGTAATGCTAATAATTCTAAGATTTCAGTTAAATCCAGTGATAATTTGTTAGATTTGAATCTACCAGCTCCTGAAGATGATGGTGAAGTTAGTCAGTCTGAGTTTTCAACTACAAAGGCATATCTCCTGAGGAACTACTGATGCATGGAAAGGAAGTTCAGGAGGTACAGTGTGCAAATGGCGAGTGGATTTAATGCTTAGAAAATAGTTCTAAGTTTAGTCAAAAACACAATTTAAAGTTTTTAATGGGTTCTTGATATTGAAATTTCTTGTTCATACTTGTGTTTTTAAATACTCTTAGGCTATTTTTTACTGTATGACAACTATATTGGAAATTTTAAGCATCGTCTTTTATCTTTTAACTCTTATATCTTCTACTTCTCCCCTCAAAAAGAGTTTGTTTGATGCCATGAAGTAGTAGCTTTGGTGCCCATTTAAATATAGATAACGAAAAGAATTTACCTCCCATTTGATTATAGTGTAGTATTGCACCATTAATGCAATTAAATATGAAGAGTTTTGGGGTTTCACATAAAGGAGTTACAATGAAACTATCCGTTGTTTGCTTCTCTATCCAGCTGGTTTTGGCTAACTGTTTTCCCCTAATTTTCACTCACTTCAAAATTTGTAGAGAGAGGAAATCCATCAAACCTTTTCTATTTTTGTTTGGATACTAGGATTAGCTTCTATCTATCATCACTAGCTTTGCTTTTATACATATGTATGGCTTGCACATTTGGAGAACAAGTCAAGAAACCAATTGCCTTGTTAGTGCAGACTACACCAATTGTCAAGCAAAGTAGCATTTATAATTTTTTTTTTTATTTTGGAACTTATCAAAATTTAACTTGAACATGAGTGGCAAAAAATCTACAATCCTATTGAAAAATCTACCATCTGCATTAGTCCTGGTCAAATTTAGGCATTAATTAGGCTATTTTTAACTTTGTAGTTATATGGATAAGTATGATAATATAATGATTTTTTTTTTTCCAAAATGCACTTAATATTATATTTGTTTCAATAAAGCATTGACTATGAGATATAGTCAGCAGAAAATTTGTTAGTTTTTTTTTTAATGCATATCAGAAAGTCTGAGACAAATGTGTTTAGAGTTAGGTGGCTTTTTGTTCCATCTGAGAGTGAATGTGATTGCTGCTGCGTTAAGGTATCCCTTAAATATCAAATCATCTTTTAAGGATTACACTAATGAAACTGTTTTGCTGTTGTTTATGTTTGCTAACGAATAAATCAACACAACTAGCAAAATAGTGTCGAATATTTGGCTGTTGAGGCTGTAAACAATAGCAAATTAATATCTCATATATTTAGTGGAATTATAGATTCTTTTACAAAAGTGGGCTTAAAGAAAACGATTGAATTATAATTTTTCGTAATCAACAGTTTATTTTATAGTGTTTAAATGCTTCTAAGGTAATTAGAGGTGTCAATTTTTAATTTGACTTTATGAAAAAATGAATTGAAATAATTAAATTTGAAATAACTCGAAAATATTTCATGAAACCGAATTTTACTTAATTGTATTCAATCGTTTGATTAAACATAATATGATCTGAAATTATTCAAATTTAACTTAATTAAAGTAATTTTTATTTATTTAAAAAAGTTAAAATTATGAGTGATCTGAATTGCAATTCAAAAATAACTTAAACTCTTTTGTATACTTTAATTCAACAGTACAATAGATCCTCAACTCAAAATAATTTAATTTGATTTATCCAAAAACATAATTCAAAATTAAGTCAATAAAAAATTAATTCTACTTTAATCTGTTATAATCTCTAAAGATAATAAATTTGAATTTTCTATTTTAGAGATATCTACTATAATAGGTAAAAATCGTTGCAAATTTGCAATGAATGTACAGCACTCTTGACTATAATTTTAGGTATATGTTGGTGTTGACTGCCTATGAGGGTATTGTAAACGGCATAGTTGACCCTCCTATATTTTTTCTTTCCTCTTTTGAATTTGTATTTTGTTTCTAATTTGATCCTTTTCTTATTTATTTTTATCATTTTGACTCCTCTCATAGGGATTCCTTTTATTTTCAACCACATCATAGATACTTGAGTCTGCTATTTTGTTAATCATTTTAGACCTTCTAAATAGTTTTTGTCATTTTGTATTCTAGCATCTTTCTAAAAATTCCAGTAATTTTATCATTTAAATAGTAAACCAGTCTTCAAATTTTCAAATATTTCATTTTATATCTATTATTAATATATCGAATATTAGCAATTGGTTTTTGAAAGAGATAAAAATTATAAAATTCGCATATTTACCATATCGTTGAAAGAGATAAAAATTATAAAATTCGCATATTTACCATATCGTACTTAATATTTTGTTAAACTCAACTAATACTTTTCAATATTAATTACTATTTCAAAACTAATATTATAGTTTGAACTTTATATTTTTAAATTTACTTTAATGTGAAAATATATATAAATTTTTTTATGTGATTATGATTTTTATAATTTTATATTATAAAATATGGCATATGTTTGTTTATAAATATTTTTATAAATGATTTAATAAATTATAAACTACAAAATATATTTCAAGATTTAATATAACTACACTACATAATTATCAATTATGATAAATTTACATTTTGGTTCCTTAATATTTTATTTTGTGTTCACCATTGATAAAGGTGAGTTTAACACTTAAAGATGTGGCAGATATCTCTCTTGAATGGATGTGAGTATTACATCTTTAAAATTATTTTGTAAAAAAATTAAATTCAATTAATGTATGAACTAATTTAAAAATTATTCTTACTGTAAATTAAATAAAAATGGAAAAAAAGGATAGAGAGTTGTAGTTTTTTTCTTTTGATATATGTTTATTTATTCATTTTTTGAGATTGAGTGAAGATCAATGTTTTGAAAACTAGTTCAGATTGATCAGTTATACTAAAAAAATTGAGAATCAAATCATTAATTGGTTTGGTTTGATTCAAACCATTGATCAGTTTAGTTTGGTTTGAATCGATTTCAATAATATTTTTTAATTTTTAATTATTATAAATATATTTATTTTTCTACTATTTTTTATTTTAAAGCTATTTTAGTAATATTTTTTAAATTTTACTTGTTATTAAATCAAATTAAGCCAAATTAATCAAATAGAATAAACTGACCAAATTAAAAATTGATCAGCTGATTCCTTCACTTACCAAACCGGTTATAAAACATTGGTGAGGACCTCTATTTTGACCGAGGCAAGCTAAATTTCTAAATTATTGCTGTTTTGTTGACTCATAGAGGCCATTATTTATATAAAAAAATTACTAATATTGGGCCGTCAATTAGGCGTTAGGGAATTACCTTAAAAAAAAAAAAAAAACGTTGGGAACAACAAATTAAATTAGTAGAGTATATCTCATAGATAAAAGGCTTCAAACCTATCAGGATAAATTCTAGTTTTTCATTGATATTGTTATAACGATTTTCAAATTTTGAATTATCTAAATAAGATATTAAATTAAAAATAGACTAATTGATCAGTTAAAAAATTAATTAAATTATAAAAATATTGATTTTACCACTCAACTGAGTTGTACAAAAACACCAATATTATCTTAAATCTCACCATTTTTTTGCTAATAATAATGATAATAATTAGTTTTTAGAAGTGCATGCTAAGCGAATATGAGACAAACTAATATCAACAATATTAATAAAACAACTTTGTCTCGGAACAAAAGCACAAGTAATTGAAATTTCAAAGCCACGTCATGAAAGCCTCGAAGACGTGAATCCAAGAAAGACACAGCCCTTCCTTCCATTGACATGCACTTTAATTAGCTCTCTCCTCTCCTCAACGACCAAACGACGTGCCATCAACAGCTTACTATTATATTTGCACCAAATCTAAACGTACCAGCACATTGGCTGAAAATATGTGCTATAGTATTTAAAGCTATGCTTTTTCACAAAATCAAAGTGTTAAATTCTTGACAAACCTGAACAAGAACAAGAAAATGGAATGCCCTCTTACCCACAAACCCCAACTCCCCCATCGCCACGCCCTGTTCGAAGCAGAAGTGGGAGTGAAAATAATTCAATCTCCGGCACTAGACAAAGATTCACAAGGACCCGATTAAAATCAACGACCAGATCAAGAAAAAAGAATACAATTAATTGCCCTTTATCATCAACCGTGCAAAAGAAGCCTATTACTAGTCAAGACAATGATAGCAAAGATGGGCTTGTTAGGTTCTTCAGCGCGGCAGCCCACGTGATTCTCCTGCAGCAGCAACTAAGAGGTCACGGTTGGCATCACAGTCTCCTTCAGCTTGGGCGTTATCGCCGGGAAGATCGAGTAACTTGTTTAATTCGTTGCCACTGGTGTCCCCAACTGTAAGTAGTGGAGATAGGAAAGGGAAAACCAAAAACGGTGGCGGTGGTGATAGGGCTATAAGCGGTGTTTTAAAGTATTTTAGGCAAAAAAAAAGTGTCTTCAGCACAAGAAGAGGAGTATCACAGGTTTAGGGTTTTGCACAATAGGCTATTGCAATGGAGGTTTGCTAATGCTAGGGCTGAGGATTCTATGGGCTCTGCGAGGACAGTTGCAGAGGTAAGCTCTCCTCTTCTTTTTCTTCCGTTTTAATTAATTTTTTTTTTCCAACTTTAATGCTTACTCACAGTATTATTAAAGCAAAACCTTTCAATATTTTATTTTTTCAGGATAGAGTATTTCTTTTATGGCTTAGAATCTTCAATGTAACAAAAACCATACTAGAGAAAAGAGTTCAAATTCAAAAGCTGAGGCACAATATAAAATTGCATCAAATTATTATCCCACAAATGATTCTGCTGAATGATTGGGCGAAAGTTGAGGAAAAGAATTGTGAAGCAGTGGCCAGGATGACAAGAAAATTGTCAGCGCTGTCTGTTAAACTCCCTTTTAGTAGAAGGGGCTAAGGTACAAACATAATTCCAGGATAAATCCATTAGTCTAAGGGTGACACTTTTAATGACGAAAATATCCTCAATTAAATTTAAAATGACCTAATGTCCTGCTTTGAGAAAGTGACAAAAATAAAATCTTTACCATATGATATCCTCCCACCTTTCTGTGTGAAATTAATTTATATTCAAGTTAGATAAAAAAATTTTACCACTTGAATTCGAAATTTTTGGTCAAATTAAAACAACCCTTTACCAACTCATCTACACGTTCTGCAGTTAATCTTACTTTTTTTTAATTTGGCTTTCACTATTGTGTCCAACGTCAAAATTTTGATATTAATATCGAATTTTATATTATTACATATATTTATATAAATATATAGTATTATATTATTTATATAATTTTATATTTTAAACTAAACATAAAATGTATAATACTAAACATGATATAAAATATATTAAGATTTTAGTTATAAAAATTATAAAATATATGTTACTATAAAAAATCGTATTTGAATTATATTTTAAATGTCATAGATATATGTACTGAATTACATTCATTGATATTAAAATTAATATTTGTTACAAAAAAATCTAAGTTTGAATGATATTTTATATATTTTAATTTATTATATGATTAATGATAATTACTATTTAGTATGAATATTCATTGCTCTCTTAATTAATTTCAGGGAATCCATCTGCAAAGCTATGAGCAGGGCAACAGAAATCATAGATGATACACAAGTGACAATCACAAAATTTCTCACACAGGTTATGCCTGGTTTGATCATAAGTCTTTGCTACTAACTACCCTTTTTTAGATATATCCATTACGTATTATAAGAAAAAATGATGAATGAGATTTGAATATCAATACTTCAATGAATACCATAAAATTTTCCTATGGTTACATATTAGCGGATACTTAAATGTGTAGCAATTGATAGCATTTTTTGTGATTTGGCCATCTGGTGGAAAATATTCTTTATCTTCTTACAGAGCTTACAATCACACTAGAAAAGTCAAAAGGAGAGCCTGCCGGAAATAGAAAGGCTACTCATATTTGTTTCTGAATTATTGGTGAGCCAGCTTATAATACATAACCACTTTCTAGATACAGTCTCTGACCGTTTTCTATCTAGCGGCAATGATATGAGGCTTTAGGCATTGGGATCAATGATGAACAAAAGCCCACCATCAAACTGCAAAATCTGTGTAGACCCAATTCTAATATGGGTCCAATGTAAAAACGAATAGACATTTCAGAGCCTGGGCTCAAAAGCAATATTTCATGTGAAAACTATTAATTTAGCCACAAGACTAACGTTGATGAATCTTTGTTTACAGGCATGGGAGGAGAGTACAAAAGTACAGCTCATGCAAATAAAGGAATCAAGAAGCCAAGAGGATACCTAAAAGAATATAAGGAATCAAGAAGCCAAGAGGATACCTAAAAGAATATATGTGGGTTGCGTCTATGTATTTATTCATAAAGATAGTTGAAAATTGTTTTGTTAGAATTTGAATTCAATTAGAGATCTCAAAAATTTAAATGACTAAAATGGATAATCTTTTTTAACTTTTTAATAATGTTAATAACTTTTGCCTAAAAATGTTAATAACGTACCGTTAATTGTTATGAACAAATGAATTATAGCCCCATAACTATAAAAAGATCAAATTACATAATACTTTTTTATATATATTTTTTCATAATAAAATTACGCTTCAGCCTGAAATTTGTATAGCTGTTGTCTTCTATATGTATTTTCTAACCAATTAATTGAAAAATGAGTCAGAGAGACCTAGGGATATATATTGATTGGTTTAATTCATTCGACTAAAACTTTATTAAAATTGAATAAATTAAATTAAATATAAAAAATAAATAAAATTGAATTAGATAAAAATAAAAAATAAAAAATGAATTATTTGTGTTTCATTATATTCAGTTAATTTGATTTTGCCTTTGAATGAGTTTGAGTTTGAATGTAATTATCTCAAAAAAAAAAATTTTTTTTTTGAGATATGTATCTTATATCAACCACGTAATATATTTATATTTCATATATATATATATATAGATATATAGATGAAGAACATAGTATATTTTTAATAATTTTAACAGTTCATTTAATTTTAAAATAATAAAATTGAAAATAAAAACAAATCGAATTCTTAAAAATTCATACCAAATAAACGAAACAGGCTTTATTCGATACGAATGTTCACTTTAAACAGAATATTGCTCCTTAATGGGAGAGACACCCAAATAGCGACGAGGGATGTCCTGTCTTGCAGGATCCAGCTTTGATATGTGAGATCGATGGGCCTAGGTTACAACGAGCCGAGCCGAGGTTGCAGTGCAAAGAGAATTTCTGATCCAATAGCCGAAATATACGGGCTGATTGGTTATGTCCTAGATTAGTTGAACCACCTGGCTGCCTCTGCCTCTGGCTCAAGTGCAACCTGTCCCCCAAAACTGGGGATTGTCCAGGTTGTGGTGCAGGTTTGACCCTAACTGTTCCCTCTGTTGCAGCCATATTTTCTCCAGCAATTCTTTTCAAAATTATTTCAAATTTACCTTGAAATCACAGCCACTCACTTTTACTGTTTTAAATGTCCTTAATGGAAAAAATAAAAGTAAAGGTCTCAATATCTCCAAAAATAAAAATAGATATATGAATTAAAATTTTAACCTCTTATATTATACATAAATTTTGTACTTTAAATAATGTTGTGCATTCACTTAATCAAATCAAACTAAAATTGCAAGTAATCAATTTTTTTTTTTTACTTTAAATATATAATAGAAAACTAATTGAATTTAGATTAAAAAATTGAGAATAATCAAAATTAAAATATTTATTTAATTATCTGTTATAATTGAATTAACTAAATAATTATTACTTATAGTTTAAAATAAAATTATTTCATATATTATTAATAAAAATTATAATTATAATGTATATATTCAATAAAAATATAATTATAGTAACTAATATCAGTATATATTGGCAATAAAAAATCTATTTTAATTAGTATAATATTTATAAAATCATAATTTATAAATCATAATTTATGTATTATTAATAGAAATTCAGTTATTTCTATCAATTTCATCATTAATTTGAAGTAATTAAATAGAAAATCGAAATATAAATTTATCTCAAAAAAATCAAACTAAATTAAATCCATGAAACTTATTAAATTAACTAAAATTATATCAGTTTAATAATTAAAAAAAAAACTTTGATTATAACATTTTTTTTTTTTTTAGAACTGTGGGGAAGTTTTTTTTTTTTTTTTAATTGGAGATGAGAGATTTTACATTAATGAATTTAAATTTTGACATTGACTCTTAAATAAGCTTACTTTATTACTAGACTAAGACACCACTTAACATTCTTAAATTTAGTAATTGATGAATGAGTTTTGTTTTTTATTTTTTATTAACTAATTACATAATGTATTTGTTCACTCGGCATTAAAACTTGAGTATTGAAAGAGAGTATGCACAAAAAGATTGAGGAAGATATATTATAAATTGTTAATTTATACTTTAGAAATATTTAATGGGATAGAGACTTCTGAGATTTAAATTTGTAATATTCTTTGATCCCTAAAACATTAGCTTCATAGTATTTTAAGCTTTCTTTATGGTGTATTCTCCTTGTGTTTTTTGCCCTTTTATGTCAATTTTGGTCATACGAGAATTTGCCCTTTCATGATTGCAAATCTTCTCACTTTTGGCCCACTCACCATTTCACTTTCCATAAACAAATAATTAACACTCTAGTTTACGTGTCATAACAGAAGTCATCATCCCAAATATATAACACCAAGAAACACTTGAAAATTTCATTGGAAAATAAACTAAGAAAAATCACTTCTCCTATACCAATCCCCACCATTTGGAAAATTAAACATAAAAAAGGTAAAAAAAAAAAACTGAAAAAAATAAAAAAGAAAATGAAGCCAGTAAAGTAAAATTAATCATATTAACATTCCACAGTAGGCTTTTGTGCAATAGCACCACCATCAGTAACAAAGCAATCACCACCCCCACTACTAAATACACTTCCAGGCAACTTCCTTTTGGGCTTGGCTTCTTGCAGCATCAGCACAACATCTCTCATGGATGGTCGGTCTGCCGGATTCCGGCTAGTGCATAGCAGTGCAATGCTAAGCATTTGCATCATTTCTTCCCTAACAGACGCAATGGATGCCCCAGCATTCTTGTCCAAAATGTCAATGATGCCATTCTTAGTCTTGATCTTAGACCTTACCCAGTCCACAATGCTATTACCATCCCCAAACTCAGCATCCACTGATCTTTTACCACAAATAATTTCCATCAACACCACTCCGTAACTATAAATATCACTCTTTTCATCAACTTGTAGAGTATAAGCATATTCTGCAGGACAAAAAGGGCAAAAAAAAAAAAACATTAGTAATGATCCAACACAATACAAAATGAATTGGAATTGAAATGCATTACCATGAAGTCAAAACTGCAATCAATTAAAGTATCCCAAATCTTTCTTGGATTTATATGATCTAACAAAAATAAACAAGGAAAAAAAAAAAAAGATAACAGTTCACGCTTAATATATAGTGCGCCTTGCAAAAAGAACAGTTGACGATTTCGCGGCAGCAAAAAAGTAGAAATGACGCGCACTGTAGTATTAGCCCACTCTTTTTTGGAACCAAAAAAATCAAGCCACACTTGCTTTAACAGCAGTAAAGGGAAATCAATAGTTGGCTGCTGGTGTTTCATATTGTAACTGATGGACAAATAATCCACCAAAAGAATGTTTTGGATGGTACCCCAACCCAACCCCAGTAGTGGAAGGTGGATTTAATCAACCCAACAAAACGAACTGAAACGGACAGAATCGGATAAAAGGTATCCAAGAACAAAAACGTGACTAACATCCGCTACTATTTCCTAATAAGCCAAGATTTGGACTGAAATGGCCAAGAAAAAAAGCTATGTACTTTCGGCTATCCGATAAGCAATTTCACTGTCAATTTTTCAGGATTCTTCAATGAAAGGAATTAATCACTATACGGTAGAGATTCACAAAATTACTGAATTTATTTATCTTTCAAAACTGCAAACATAATTGAGTTGATCAAAATGATTTTTCCTGCAATTCAGTGAATTAACCAAACAAAACAAAATTAAATGTTCTCATCAAATCAAATGCAGGATTGTGAGGAAAGAACAACAAAACTCACCAGGGGCGATGTAACCATAAGATCCGGCAATCACCGACATGGACTCATCGCTTTGTATCAACTTGGCCACGCCAAAATCTGCCACTCTAGCCTCCATCTCCCCGTCCAATAGAATATTACTAGGCTTAAGATCGCGATGCACGATCACCGGATCACAGTCATGGTGCAAATAGCATATCCCCTGAGCCACCCCTAGAGCAATCTTATGCCTCGTGAACCAATCAGCCTCTAGATTTTCCCCCTTGTTTTTTCCGTGCAATAAATCTTCTAAATTCCCATTTGGCATGTACTCATACAGCAGCATCGTGCATTCCCTGTTGCTACAGCACCCTAACAATCTCACTATATTCCTATGCCTCACATTCCCCAGCACCTCCACCTCAGCCAAAACCCCTCTCCTCCGTCGGATATTCTCCTTGTGCATGCCCCACAGCTTCTTCACCGCTATGATCTCGCCACCTGGCATCTCCGCTTTGTACACTGTACCAGTTGATCCCATCCCGATTATCTGATCCGTCATCGATAGGCACTCCACTACATCATCCGCCGTGAAATTCAACCGTTGGAAGGCGGTTAATTTCCACGGTCCGATCTCGCGCTCTTCAGGAAACTTTCGGTTATAATTCGCGTGGAAGCACCGGGTCCCAGCAACCAGCACGAATAATCCAATACCAAACGCCGCCGCCATAATCCACGCGATAGCTCCGGCGGTCTTCTTCGGCTGTTGCCTCTGGCGAACCTCAACCTCGCCAGCTGTCAGCGTGTCCGCAGCACACGGCTTCGCCAAAACGCGGCCGCAAAGCCCGTCATTTCCTGAAAACGACGACGGATGCAAGTTTGGAAATATGGAACCGGAGCCGGGAATTGGTCCCGTTAAGCGATTATACGACACGTTGAAGCTCTCCAAAGTGCTGCAGTTATCGAAATTGGAAGGGATTGAGCCGGTGAGCGAGTTGTAAGAAAGGTCCACAGCTGTGATCGAAGGAAGGGTAGATATTTCCCATGGAATTATGCCTGTGAGTGAATTCCTGCACAAATTCAAAGACAAGAGCTTTTCACAGTGTCCAATATCCCAAGGAATGGCGCCGGTTAACGAATTATCTTGCAATTCGATCTTGTACAGGCTGCTGCACCCGATAAAATTCGGAATTTCGCCCGTGAGTTTGCATGAACTAGCCGATAATATTTGCAAATTCGGCGCGCTCCATATGTTAGAAGGTATTCTGCTGCCGAAAGAGTTCTGCGAAATGTTTAGGTATTGGAGCTGCGGTGCATTGCCAAGATCGCGAGGGATTTCGCCGCCGAAGTTGTTCTTACTGAGGTCCACGTATGTTAGGTTCTTCAACGTCCCAAACCCGTACGGAATTGGGCCGTTGAGATTATTGTCTTGGGCTCGGAATCTTGTCAAAGAAGTACAGTTTGCTAGAGATTCTGGTAGGCTTCCGTTGAGCTTGTTGGAGAAGAGAATGAGCTTGAATAGCTTGTTTCCTTGGCAAATATGTGGCGGGATTGGACCGGCGAGGGAGTTGGATGACACGTCTAGCCATTGTAATCTCCCGTTGGAACCGAGCTTTTGAGGGAGAAGTCCAGTGAGGGAGTTATTCCATAGAGATAATATGTCAAGATTTGGTAGTTCACCGATTCCTGCTGGTATTTCACCCGTCAATTGATTTTTCATCAAGGTCAGCCTCGTTAGCTCTTTCAAAGAAGATAATTCCACTGGGATCGTGCCCGTAAGTTGA